>JAYRBW010077683.1:0-24488 GCA_036023295.1 Invenusta paracnida | reverse complement strand
AATTAGTGTAGATTACTGCCGTGCATTAATTGAGAGCATGCCTCGCCGAATAGCTGCATGTCTAGCCAACAATGGACGTGCTACCAAATACTGATGGACATGTTATTTCTTGATTTGGTGAGTCCTGTTGATTATTGTGGACTATTATTGACTAATGTTAATTCTTGTTAATTGACTTTTTTATTGTACACCAATTAAATGCTTAATTCACATTATTATTGAATATTTTCAAAATGTTATTAATATATTTCAATAATTAGACATCTTTCCAAACTTTTTCACAGAACTGTATATAATGTTTGTTACCTATTGATCATTGATAATTGATTGTTAATCTAATACTCTTAATTTAAATGTAATGCTTTACTAATAAGTACTTTGCTGAATTTACTGTGTTGCAGTGTTTCCTTATATTTGTCTATTGTAAACATTAAAATCCCCAAACAATAGGACGAAATATATATTTCTTACATTATTTTTATATAAAATGGTACAAGAGAATTATTATTCCTTATGGCAGTATACAAAATATTACTAATAATAAAGTAAATTTACCATCATACTTGATAAAGCGCACTACAATATTTTGTTCACGGACTTTTTTTAAATGATATTATAAACATAATAAAATAATAAAATAATAGAAAAATAAATAAAGACTAATTTATAATAAAAATAAAAATAATATGTATCATTCATGCACCTGTATTTAGTTATGAGGAATAGATTATTTGTATTAATAATATTAGTAATAATTATTTTTATCAAAAATATAAATAAAATATGAAAAAGTAATGAAAATTTTTAAACAATCAGAAAAAAAGAAAAAATGAGAACAAAAAAAGAAAAAATATTCATGGCAATTTCGGTCTGAAGTAGATTTTTTGTTTAAAATACACAAGAAAGGAATATCAGTTTTTGATACCATTTATAGGTTAATTATGGAAAAAATGATTTATATTAATATTGACACGTTCTGCTTGACAGAATGCATCGTCTTGATTGGTTGTCTGTTTTTCTATAGTTGATCTCATTCATTTTACCTTTTATGTCTACGCCTTAACTTTATTGCTTTTTATTGCGTGACTTTTGAATCACCCTGTATATATTATATTATATATTTTATAGAAATATATATTATACGTGTATATAATAAATTATTTTATTCAATTAGCCTATTATTTAATTATATACCGGGATTATTGGATTATTAAAATATGTGTTATTATCTGAAGTTTATTAAAAATGTTATACATAATAGTATATAGTAAATGTAATTTTAGTAGTCCAGCTTTAATTTCTTATTGTATATATATCCAACATTCGATAGTATTTTAGTATAGATAGTATTGTATATGCATTATTTATATTATTATTTTTATAAATATATTTTCTATATCAAGTTAATTTTTTCAGCCTTCATTCTTTTTTCGTTTATCGGATTATACTCGTGTATAGAAGAATTGTCTTTAACTACTAAACAAGGTAAGCAAACTAATTTCAAGAGCAATTTATATTTATATAAAGTATATATAAAGTGTATATAAAGAATATTTTAATATACATCTATTGAATATAATTAGTTGAGAGGTTAGACATATTATTGAATGTAATGATAATTATAATATGAATGAGGACAAAAGAAAAGTTTATGTTATATATACAAAAATGAAATTATTGCTCTTAATAGTATTCGTAATTTTATTAAATGATACTGACCATTACATAAATGAAAACATTGTTTCGGAAATATTAAAATATGTATAATTATCACGTTATTTTAAATCAAAGTGACCTATTGTGCACAACCTATTTCTTTTTAAAACAATAGGGAAAACATTTTATATTTCTATATTTTTATATTTTTAATTTGTATTTAATATTTATATCAATACGACTACATTTTAAATTGATAGATAAATATTTAGTTGTCAAATAGGATATTAATAAACCACAAGTTCTTGACTGAATGATTTGAATAGTGCTATTTGTCATTTTTTATTATAATCATTGGTAAAATTATGTATTTTTAATTACATACATAATCTTTAATGATTTCTACATGGTGCAGGCAACACGCATGGTGTTATCATGTTGGTGATGATATCCAAATATGTCTAAATATCTTTATATTGACAATGTGTTCATGTACATGTTATCTGTTAATTAAAAGTCAGATATTATAGGAAGTATAATTACTGATTTTATTTTATTTCAAAGAACTATTTATTTGTTTTTAGTTATATTATAAAAATAGTTGTAATTGAGATACGGCTGATATGACATTTTAATCATTTTCGTAAGCCAAAGTATTAGTAAATTAAAAATAAAATGTTTTCTTAAAACCGGTAATGGTTAGTTAGTACATCAGAGAGAAATAAAAGGCCTGGTTTAAGCTAACTACATAAGTGAGATAGAAAACATATTATTTAAGCATCGAAATGTAACATGTTATTTGAGCTAGAGCATCTACGTTTGAAGATGTTTGAAGCATATTATATATTTATATGATTTTAATAATGATTGATAACCTCCTGTATAATATAGTTAACAATTAACACTAAATATTATATAATTATGTTCTTAAAGTATAAGGACACTCTTGATTATGCATCAGAATAGTATATTTGCTTTTTTGTAAATATTTTAAAATAAATTATTCTTAAATTGCGTGCTATATGATTGTCATATTTTACATTTCACGTTAATTAACTATGTGTATGAAATAACGTGCTCTTGTTATTTTCTTCATTATTAAAAAATTGACTCTTTTTAAATATAATAAGCAACTTGATTTCATAAGGAACAAAACCGTTTTTACACTTAAGAGAACTTTAATAATTCGAGTCATTAGTTCATTAGCATAACATATTATATATATATATATATATTATTTACATAATTTAAAACCATATACTATACATGATATTATGGTACATACATGTGATTAATATGAGTTTTACATTCTAACTAATTATGTTTTAATTACATTTAATATATTTCACTAATCTAGTATATGTTTAAAGGTTGAGGTTTGGACATTGTGGTATTACTTTCCTAAATGCTTCATCATCCTAGATTATGTATGATGCATTTAGTAAAACACCAAAAATGATACAAAATTAAATAGAGACAAGGTGTGCAGACTCTGAAAGTATAAGGGAAGTAAGAATTAATCGAATAAACATTTATTCCAAACATGTTTCAACACCATGTGTCATCATCAGTGGCAAAAAATCCAAAAGTATAAACAATTTAAAAAAATTACACGAACAAAAATAAACAAATTAATGTTACTAAACAAATACAGCGAAAAAGAGTTAAGAAAAAATGTTTACAGTAAATTCAGAACCTTGATTAATTTACGAATCAAGGTGAATTAATCAAGGTTCTGAATTTACTGTTAAAATTTTCTTTTAACTCTTTTTCGCTGTATTTTGTGTTTCGTGTTTTTCGCTATATTTGTTTATTTTTGTTCGTGTAATTTTTAAAATTGTTTACACTTTTGGATTTTTTGCCACTGATGATGACACATAGTGTTGAAACATGTTTGGAATAAATATTTATTGGATTAATTCTTACCTTTTTTATTAAATATATTTCAACATTATCGAATTTATAAAGGAAGTAATTTAGAAATACTCCAATCAATCTTAAACAATTAAAACCGTCCAGGGACAATTTTATTTTAATCAAATTCCGAAAATTGAAAGCCACAGAACCTTCTAATATCACTTCGTTGTGAAGAAAGATATTAATTAGAAAACATCTAGTCTATCCATAAGTTTTAACGTTAAAAATTACGAAGAAATCGTGTAATAATCATTAGCATAAGGCAGTGTTAAAAATTCCAAATAAATCGCTTCATAAAAATGTGTATAAAGCAGTGTAAAATATTCCAAATAAATACCTTTATAAGCATTCCTATAATGAATGTTAATAAGTCCAACGAAATCACACAAATTCAGCGACAAAAACCCACGTTTATCGCAGAAACTTAAAATTAAATGCGAATCAATAATGAAAAAGCTCAAGGTATCCAAATATGTGAATGATTTAATCAATTAATAAATCAACGAAGGATGACAAAGATTGTATTCCTATAAGTATTTTAAAAACGTTTAGTTCTCAGACGGGGCACATTTTCATTCTGATGGAGTTGTGAATAGTCAGCTTTACTTTGGAGGACAGGGCCTTCTGAGTTTGTAGTTACAAGACCGTAGTATAAATTGAACTACCCACATTAAGCACTAACATAGTTATTGGAACCGAGTGGTTCGAGAATGACTGTATAGCGAGAATGCTGTAAATAATAAATAACGGTAAATAATGCGAATTATAATGAAAAATAAACTTGTCTTTATCATATTTGGTTTACCTTGAACACAAAATTGTTTCAGCAGAATAATATCACAGCGGCAGAGACTAAAAATGAAAAATGCGAGATCTAATTTAGAATATTTCTTAGTAAAAACTAAACTTAATGCCAATTCTAAAAAATATATATAGTATATTATAATATTATAGTGCTTTATGTATATATTTAACATTTTTCAACTATTTTTGTATATTTTATTATATTGTTATGTTTAAAAAAATTCTGGCAGACCCTATAAATATATAGATAACGTTTTTGAATTTGTATTTTTTTAATTAATCTCTAAAATACTAACATTGCTATTTTATGTGTTAAACATAATTTAATTTCCCGAAAAATTATATACATTATGTTTTACGCTATTATATTATTTTAAGATGTTCATTCCATTTTAAGGAAGAACATTTGCTTATTTATTGAGCTTATCCTTATGATTTTTTAAATTTCAGTAAGAGCCTGTGGAACGCGCGTCACCTTATTTGAAAGAAAACATAGTTGGAAAACTGCTAAGGTTGAATGTCATATCCAGAGACAATATTTAGCTTCTTTTCATAACAAAAAGGATATAGTGAGTAAAACTATCTGATTGAATATTAAGATTATTAAAATGATAGTAATTAAATTTATTTGCTCTATATTTTGTGTAATTGAAATACTTGTTGTTGATTAGTTAAATCATAATTTTCAAATATATTCAGTAAAATATTCATATCTTACTTACAACATATACAATAATATAACATTTGAACAAAACCTCAACATTTATTGATAACTAGCATTTATTAATACATTTATATTGTTAATTAATGCTAAATATATTATATTACAATAAAAATAGAAAAGTTGACAATACATATAAATATAATTGTAAAATAAATACTGTATTGTTATTATTTGTTTGTATTAGTACTCTCGTATAATCAACATTTAAATGTTGTATTATGTACTTAAAATAATGATTTGGCGAATTTTTCGATTTGGTTTTACTAGGCATGTTAAATTTTAGGCAATGTTCTGGGGTGATAACTTATGACCATTGAGATTAAACGAAGGTGTCGACCTTTTAGCATTTATTCCGAAGGGGTACCAAAATACTATGGTGGCGTCGAAAAGAGCGGTCATTATATACGTACATATACATATAACTCTCTGACCAAAAGCATTGTTATGTCATTAGGAATTCAAAATATCTTTAATGTTTTTAAATGCAAACTCAAATAGCAAAAATCAAAAATATTGGGTGTGAACTTCTTCGTTATTACATATTTAGAACCTTAAAGTTTCCTATTGTTAACACAGATTCAGTTAATCGTATGTAAGCATATTTTCTATCAGAAAGCATCAAACATTGATGATTGATCAAACTATAACAACATTAACTTCTTCTTTTTATCCGCATATCAGAAGCAATATCATTATATAATATTTTATTTAGTAATTTGACACAGCTGGTCACGTTGTCGAGTGTTTCGTTTTTCCCTGTTGTATATTTGTATGAATATTTGACCTTATATTTGACGTATACAATATCTATATAGTTATTTCGTGAATGAAAATGTTTTATAATAAGTACTTCAATAAATACTCATCATAAACAGCTGTACCTGGCAGTAAGTGAACAGAAGTACCACCATCTATTACAATATTGACATAAACAAATGGTAACATATTTCCTCATCAAGAATAACACTATGGTTCTGCGAGTAGATCATATTTCATATATCAAAATGAGATTTCGGTCAACTACCAGGGTAGTGTTTAAAAATATTTACATTACTGAAATATTCTACTAAATTTCTATCTTAACTCCCAGCTCTTCTTTAAATAGAATTCTTTATAATATACAATAGACATTTGTGAATAAGAATATAATATATAATGATTTTGAGATACGGTTTTATTTTCATCAATGGAAGCTTTTAATTATACATTGCATTGTGACGTATAATATTGTTCAATAACACGATTTAATTCTGAACCAGTTAAGATCCAGCATTCCTTTATTGTAGATTTTTGTTAGACTAATTATGCATCCGATTCCATTAACCGTTTATTGTGTTCATGTGCGCGATCAATGGTAATTGAAGAGAAACAAAATTTCTATTTTATAAACGTGCAGTGCCTTGCATTGAACACTTATTGTATAACAAAAGGAATACCTTCCAGATTTCTGATAAAACAATAGACACCCATCCATCATGGTTAAGGTGGACTAAAGAAGATAATAAAAGTTTCAGTTTGCAATCAATCATGAGCTTGTATTTTTTACTAACCTAAATTGTTGGCCTAACCTTGGAAGCCTCTGAAAAGCCTTCAACTCTGCATTTTATCTGTTTAGTAAACTGTTTAGGACAACAACCAAAGCTCTTTAACTTGGATGGTTTATAAAATATTCTAATTCAGTTGGAGCTTTCAAGCAAGACGTAGCATCACTTATACATTGCTATAGGCTAAACATTTTGTTTTAATGATAATGCGTCATATTGTTTTGTTATGGCGTCATTTGAAGAAAAATGGATCATATTTTTGTACAATTGTGTTAGTGTTGAAAGTTATGTAAAATGATTAAAACTATTTTGAAATAATATCTTTAAATTTTATACCTAATTCACACCATATTGATAACTACTGCTAAATCCATAGGAGTGCCTCCAGTTACACATGGATGTACATGCCAAAAACATATCTGCTGATGAAGAAATATGGATTGGTCTAAATAATCTAGATACGTCTAAGGAATATGTTTGGGAAGATGGGACCCCATTCAATACAAAGTATGTATTTAGTATAAAATAAATATTTAAATGAATTATTTGATATTGTGTAGGTTCAACTGTGAGCCTAAACAGTTTGTAGGATTAAATATTTTAAAGAGTTGTCAAACATATCAATCAAAATGAAGACCGTTTACCATAGATGTAGAAAAGTCAGTACATAAGGTCCAATAGACAAATAATGAGCCTCAAGCAAACAAAAATATATATATTTTCCCAAAATTCTAAAATGTAATTATATATTGTGGTTCAAAGCAAATTGGGTACTGGATAGTTAATGATGAATAGTGTACGATGAAAGTCGCAAACAATTTTTGGCTATTATGAATATATACAAACTTTTCAAAATAAAAACAATTAATCAAATTAAATACATATATCTATGTATGTTCTTACATTTTGTGATTCAAATTACTATATATACTATAAGTGATAACATCAGTATAATGATATTATTATTGATTCCCTAGTTTAGTTAGTTAGACTATACGGCATTTGCAAAACATAACAAATGTTTTGTGTATTTATCTTACAATAAAAGTATTAACTATTGAAAAAAAAGTCTAACTTTATGTGAATCAATTCAAAATGTCGTAGGTAAAGAACAGTATATTTTAGTACGTAGATGAAAATATATACACAATATTTTAGTAAATTTTGGTATTTTAATTTAAAAATAATTATGAATAGGAGGTGTGATTAAAGCAAAACATATATTGAATAATAACATGAACTTTTGCATGTAAACTAGTGTTTTCGCTTGTAAAGCAGACTAATTTTATTAATAAAATAATATTATTAAATAGTTTTTAGAATAAAATTTTATTCAGTGTAATATGATGACTATAGATGTAAAAAAAATGTTAAGCAATGTTTATCTTTTTTACAGATTTAAGATTCATTATCCAAAAGAATATTATCAAGGGAAGTGGACTCCATTTATGTGGGTGCTATTTGTTTTCAGGTAAGAACAACTTAATGTATTCGATGTGTTTATCATAAAATCATATAACAAAGCTAACGTATTTTAAAATTGTTATATTTATAATATTTTGTACCTATTAATAAAACTATTGTATCAATGTAATGTTTATTTATTGTAACATTTATATTTGTATATTTTACTTTGAAAGTCCCAGCCGATTTGTTGAACACATGAACAAATTAATGACAGAAATGCCTAAGAAACATTGTGCAACATACAAGTTTAAAAGCAGAACTGTTCAGAGTCGTGCTTGCAGAGATAAACTGCGTTTCTTCTGTGTGGACCGTAAGTCTCAATCGCATATATATATGTGCTTTACTGTATATATACAGATATTAGCTATATATGATTAAAATGGAAAATATAATTATGTGAACACCAAAATGTATTACTATATTAAAAACTATTCGCCATTCTTGTTTACAATAATAGTTGTTGTTTTTTCGAACTACTTTTTTGAAAAATAAATAATTATAATATACATAATATGTTGCATTAAGACTCAGTGACCTACAACATTTTCATTATAAATAATTTGATTTATAACGAATCTATAACGATTTATATACATATCTTAATTACCTGTAAGTACATATTATAATGCACTCTTTATACCTTTAAATACACTCTTTATAATCAACATTTTTTGTTTTGTCTTGTTGCACATCGGGTCAAATATGCTACAGGATGTTACCTTAATAATTGTGCTAGAAATGCCTTTTGTGATGACCCAAATAAATGTCAGTGTTTACCAGGAATGAAAGGTAATCCGGATCTATTTTGCAACAACTGCACCAAGTGTGCAGGAATTCAACATACCATGTGTAACAACACTTACAAGGGTTGTTCCTGCAGGCCTGGCTATGGTGGAAACCCTTATGAGGAGTGTAGAAAAGGTGAACCTTCATTACGTCCGCAATATATTATTATTTAATATATATTACTTCATTTATGCTAAAAATATACAACAAATTGGTAATTTAAAAATGTTCTATGCACATTTATATTTAGATATGTAAAAGAAAACAAATTTAATAGATGTACTACTAATATTTTTACATGTATCTTTCGTATAAATATTCATTGTTTTTTTTTATTACTATATATCCTATTTTACTTATAGTAATATGTCTTGCTGCTGAAAACAGTAAAATAATAGTATCATTAATGTTTAATATAATCAATATTATTTTATTAGATACATAGTTGAATAAATCTGGTTGTTTGCCCATAATAGATACATTGATGAGAAACAGTAAATTATATAAAACTTGTGCATGTATATACATATTTGTTATCTTATGAAAATGATGTATAATTTAGGTATTTATGTATATAGTTATTTCGATACAAACTACGTTAATATTGGATTAAAATTGTTTGAACTTGATATAAAGTTATATATGTAACTTGATAAAACATACAGTTTTGTTATATTTTTTCGTTGGATAATCAACAATATGATTTTGATACTATCTATAATATGCCAATAATGATGACTTGTCTATTCTTGTCTAATAGTATATGTATATATTTTTATTTTCTAAAGGTGCACGAAATCTAAACCAATGCCACAACAATGCAGCATTATCAAAAAATGGAACTTGTGTGTGTTCTGAAGGATATTTTGGAGATGGCGTGAATAGCTGTAAAGTTTTTAAAGGTATAGAACTAATATATGTATATATGTATAGCTGTATGTATAAAGATATAATAAAGAAAAACAATACTCATTAATGATTTGTCTAGTTTGCTTCTCATAGTTAATATAGTTTTCAACTACGTGCGAATATGAACACATATTTTAAAACGAACATATACATAATTATGTATTACATAAAATGTTCATTTAAAAAAAGGAACAATATAATAAATAAGACAACATGAAACTTCATTTTTCGTCAAATTATTTTAGCCTATGAATAACAAATGTACACAATTTTTATATAATAATAATATTTACAAATACTGACATCAATAATAATAAGTACGTTTATTTTGGACAAAAGAAAACATAAATTGTATTTAAATGATAATAAACAGAATGCTTGTCCAATGGACCAAAAAGTAATCTGATCGAGTTTGGTATATATTAATACGTATATTATTATATCCTAGCAAGAAATTGTATGTAAAAAAGCAATAGAAGGTCATATTAGTTGCAGATTGTGATAAGTAGTTAAAATAGCATAAATATTAAAAAAAAAAATAAGCAAAAAAAAGAATATACTTTGCTTTACATAAATTGTTTAGTATGTTATTTCATAATGAAAATTGAATGTAAATTTACACAAGGCATATAAAGGAATTTATAGCAGAATTTAACATTTGTGGATTATTTTATACATTTAAAGTTAAAATACTTTGTTAAATAATATTTGTACACATTATCTTTGAATTCGTTTCTATTTTGAATTTGTTTTATTACGTCTGGAAGTTCATTCCATATTATGAAAGCTGCATCAATGATTTTATTTGTATAATTAAAAGAAGCCCTACTTAAGTAAATATTCCTATTGTTCCTTTTACCTATTTTATGGAAACTTTTAATTTTTCTTATGTCATATTTAATTGTATAAGATTTATTATAGTTTAATCTATAGATCAGTAAGCTTAACCTTAATTAACAATGCTCATTTACCTTTAGTATCTAACATTATTTGTATAATTTATTTTGAATTTGATGTTTTATTCTCCTTGAAGTCATTTTTAGTAACCTTTTTAGTGAAAAATTTAATTGCTTAAAGCATTATATACTTATTTTTCCATAAAACTCTACTCTTCATTTGGGAAACAGCTAATGTCTTATAATTATTAGTATGACCATTTACTTCACTTTTTTCCATATTAAGTATCTCTAAAGAATGCTACATTATACTAATGTTGATAACAAAAAAATATTCAAAATGTTAAAATAATGTTGTTATTGAAATTATTACTGATTAGGTACTCTGTATTAATTCCCAAAGCAAAAAACAATCTTTTAAGATGCCAACATTTTATAACGAGAAGCACTGAACGATTTTATAGTTATTACATTTATTACTCTCTATGCATATACTCTTCGTGATTTTATACACTTAAATACAAATATTAAACATAACATATTATCAGATTTTGTAAAATCCATATAATTTTAAGTTTTCAATGATTTTAATTTAAAAAAATGTCATACAAAGGTTTAAACAAAAGGCCAACTAATACTAATTTTTTTAAATTAAATATAGCAGTTGAATTGTTCTGCACCGTAGTCATTGAAATTAAACAGGTCTTAATTGTTTCCTTATCTTCTTACATACCTACATCTTTCAACTTTCAGAAAATCCGTGTAACAAATGTCATCGACTTGCAAAATGTAACAATGGAAAATGTCGATGTATGGAAAATCACAAGGGTAACGGCTCTTTCTGTGAATATGACTGTGATAAATGCGGCCCTAATAGTCATTGTTTAAAATATATTGGATGTGTATGCAATCCTGGCTACTACGGTCATGCTCGCTATAAATGCCAGAAAGGTAAGTACACATATTTTATGACTTTTAACTTGTTTAAAATTGAATAATCTTGTAATTAAGATAAGCAAAATATATAGACAACATACAGTACAGCTGTATATATTCAAATGATTTACAATATAATAGTGCGAAGTAACGTCTACTTTTTCGTCGTAGTGTCGTAAAAAGTTTCATAATTATTTAATAATATGGAAAAATATTTTTAGAATTTCTTTTCATTTTCCATCAGAGTATATCCTTGTTTCTAAAAATATTTATTATCGAATGACACTCACCATAAAAAATTCAAATCATTATATAGAATAATACAATATACAGAATAATGGTTTAAGATTTTAATTGTATTTATATTTACTTGTTATCAATATCGTGAAACATATTTAAATTGTATATTTATTTTATTACTATTTATAAACTATACAGTCATTTACTGTTGCACAAAATGTATACTTAATATCAATATCTGCACAAAGTATAAACATAATGAATTTGATGACATTACTTAATCGTCTACAACTGAATATAAAGGGGATAGAAATATAATTTTGAAAGATACATTAAGAAAGAGTTTTTATTAACAATATTAGTAATACATTTCTAATTTCAATATTCTGTCTTTTACCAAATAATAAAATGTTGTCTTTATGTTGGTCATTTGGGATTCGTTCAGTTTATGCACTATATATAAGTGTAAAGGTCGAGATTAAAAAAATATGAAATTAATGATTATGTTTAAAAGTGTATTAAAAAAGAATACATTTATAATAAAGTTCATAATTATGTAAAGAATTTGAATATCTCTATCCTGTCCTATTCACTAGATGTTAGCTTTATACTAAACTATAAATGTGTACTGGACATATATACTAGCGAAGTTGACATACTAGGGACAGTCAAATTCTTTACAACATTGTGAAGTTTAATATTAATGTACTTGTTTTGACAAAGAAAATATTTCAAACATAATAATTATTTTTAGTTTACATGTAGTGGATTATATAATTTTATTTATATATATATATATATATATATTTATTATATAATTTACATAATGTGGATTATATGCGTGCTTTATGATCATATGTTCTAATAAATATGTAATGAATTAATAATAAAGTAGCTTACACATCAAAATATTTAGATTGTAAAATAAATATTTATTATAATTAATATAAATATAAATGTAAATGTAAATATAATGCTTTTCATACGTTAAGCACGACAAAAAATTATCTTTACATAGTTATATAATATGACATATTTTATTCGGAAAGAAATATTCCATTTTCTGAATAATATTGGTTCTCTTCATTCAGGTTATATCAGATGCGAAACTTGCCGGAACTGTAATAAGAAAAACCGAATGATAGAAGACTGCCGTGGATTCTGTATGGTAAATATATTTTTTCTGATTTACATTTTTATTTTTATTACGTTCAAAATTGAAAAAGAATATTGTGCATACAAAAATGATATATTTTTTCTGATTATATTTATATTTTTATTTAAACATAAATCTACATACCATTTTGTATGCACAATATTCTTTTTCAATTTTGAACGTGTCAAATTTAATAGTTCGTATTCAATTAATACCTTATAATGGTATCTTGAAAACATAAAAATACATTTTGATACATACATTTATTAAAGTAACATTTTGCCGTTGCTTACACGGCTTCATCAGTGAGCTGTGATTTACCAAAGTCAGTGAATATCAAATTTGTAATATATAACATAATATTAAGAACTGTGTGCCTAAAAAATGGGTACAAGTTGCAAATGAAAAGTTCGTCCTTGGTGTTGGAAAAGTAGTTTTTTGTGTACATAGTCTCCAAGATCCGCAGTTTCACGTTGTCTCGTTCCTGCATTATAGAGAGCTAGGAAAATGGGATGGTACAAGCAAGTAGGTATATATGGATAGTGCTGTTGCTTAACTTCGCTTGGAGGCGGCAACTGCGTCACACAGGACGAGTCCCCCAGATCCCAATAAACGCGGCCACCGCCATTGGGTCCTCCACCAATACCAAAGAGGCGAATCCCCTCCCCCCCCACTACCGAACGCTCTCAGAGTCGCGAACAGGAGGCGTACAGTAGACGTTCACTAAAGTAAAGCGAGCGTCTCAAGCTGTCTGGATATTGACAGCTTGGCTCTTAAATATCTCTGGGTCCATTCCTTCTCTAATCCCGGTATTCTCCGTAAAAGGAAGATCCTATTTAACAAAGATATGGAGACCACCACCTCTTGCCCAGATTCAATAAGGCTCATCAGGTCTTTCCTACTGCAGAGTACCCTGGGATCATTGGAGTATGGTCACTAGGGGCATACTTAAACACCTGTACCTGGCAGAATATATCAATCTTTCGATCCAAAATGCATTAGGGGGCTGGAAAGCTGGCTGTGGGGGCTCCGCAGCCAGCACAGGTCTAGTTTACATCAACCTGTGGCGTCGTCGAGAGCCAACTGCACTTTGCTTGCTTGTGGCACGCCCTGCCACAACCACTCACACACCTGAACGGGTGAATGCCAGCCCGAAACTGCTCCCGGATTGACCTCAACATCCCCGGCCAAAATGAGATGCAACCGAAGAACGGAAGCCGGATGTCCGCCCCCAGGTGCACAAAACTACATCTCGACCCACGTCCGCTGAGGAGAGGCCCACCATGCTCGGCTCCACAAGAGGTCTGTGGCAAATGGAGGACGAAATCGGAAGACTTCGTCTATTATGACGTGGTGCACCGCATTCCACAAGGAGTACTATTACAGCAAGTAAGGTGCAGTACTTAAAAACAAGGTGTATAGACACATGGTGCTACCAATGAATTTAGCGCTGAGAGTATCAACAATGGCCGCCCTCACGGATTCTTCCGATGATGGTACCCGAACCAACCAGCAGCAACGCGATATCGGACCAAATGTCCTCAACCGCTATCCAGCGCCTAATGTAGTCAACGCTTCCGCAAGGCTGGAGACGCGTAGAGACAAACACTGGTCATATAGTGATACTGCAATGGAACTGCCAATCACTGAAAAGCAAAATTACCGAGCTTGAGAAGTGGACTACAGACTATAGCGTTGACGTGAATGACCTACAATAAATCCAGCTCCCAAAGAATGACATCATCAGAATCAAGGGCTATGAATACCTCATGTTTCAGAGGTGTCAATGTAGTAAAATAGTCGGCGGAAAGCTGACTGGCGGAGATTTCGACATATATGTGAAAAACTGCATCAAGTATCACAAGACATTGGGAACTCCCATCGCCAACAACGACAACATCTCAGGTCATGGACATCGCTTCTTGAAGAGCTGTCACGGGTCCAGGAGCGCAAGGAACGCCACCATGAGTCGACGAAGATGACTTCTTTCTGCTTTCATCAGTCACGGACCAGCGACCCGGACAAAGGTGTGGCCACCAAAGATTCGAGATTTATCTAGCAGTGGGCGGAATCCAGCCCACGACCTCCGGCATCTCTTACACCAGTTTGTAGATATGGAAACCGACCCTGGGCCATCCTGCTACGTCTGCGGGACCTCGATCAGGTCTAACGTTGAGCCCCTGTCCTGCTCCCGGTGCGGAGTGGTCAATTCAGACAGGAGGAGCGGCAGGCGAATTGCAAGCATGCTGGTGGCTGAGCTGAAAACGATGGAAACTAACAGTAAGGGCGTTCCTTCTATTATTTGTAAGAAAACGCTTAGACAGATGGAAAGACCCCTAAAGTGTCATAAGTATGAGAAAAAGGCTCACAAGGTTTGTAGCGATCTAACCAGGTAAGAGTACGAAAACCTAATGACGGCCAACGCGTGGTCTTGCAAGGAATGCACGAGGCCCAACCAGCACGTTAGAGTGACGAACATAGCTAGGGACGACCAGTGTTAGTGACCCCCTCTCGGAATTCGATCATAAAGGGAGTCTGAAGCTTCTACAATGGAACGCAGATGACATCCGCTCCAAAATTGACTAAGATATACAATGGTCCAGATCTCTATTTTAGTTGTCCAGTATGCTAAATTCAACGTAAACATTCATCACTTTTTTTAATTTTGGCACCAAGAATACACATAACTATTAAAATAATGAACATCTTCTTGGCGTCACTTTTTATATCACCATCTTTTATTGACTGCTATTTACCATTTTCTTAATGGGTTATTTTTCAATATACATGGCAATGTTATATTATTATTGGATGCATTTTTATGACACTGTCGTCTTTTTTAGATTCAATAATATTATATACTGTTAATTATTATAAATTGTATATTATATAGGAAATGTTGATTATATTGAACTATATAGGAAAATCTTAATTCTCTGATGAAGCGGAATAAGTAATGACGAAATATTATTTTTATACATTTCTGTAGCAAAAGGCTCTCTATTGTTATGTTTTAATTTTACCATGTTACTCGGGGTCAACTACTATTTACGTCATTATAATTTAAGATTAGCATGATTACTGGCTTAATATTGTATAGATTGTTTGCTTTGGATTGAAGCATAAAGAATTAAATCATATATTTATATGGATAGAACCATACATCTATTTTTAAGCATTATTTTTGTAATAAATCATTTACATAATATATCATATTATGATTTATAATTTATAATTTTACTTTTGGAATTTGTTTTTCCATTATCTAAATTGTGTACTCTCTATATATCACATATCAGACTGAGACGGACCCAAAATCTAAAAAAACGTCAAAATATTGCAACCCGTATTGCAAGCCCCGTAAAGAACACGGAGTGGAATGCTGTCATACAGACAATTGCAACGTCGTAAATTCGACAGAAATTACTATAAAGATTTCAATAACAGCTTTTCTATTGGCTCTGATCAGTGCTATTATTGGATATCCTTGAATTAGTTAATGATAGAAGTTCTAATATATATATATATACTTGCACCCATATTTCATATATATCTACATTTATAAGATAGATATATAATATTATGTACATACATATATATCTAAAAGATATACTGATAACCAGCGTTTTTATCTTAATACTTATACACAAATATAGTAAAGAGTAAACTCTGCAATTAAAATATATACTGCATATAAATGCTTTATAGAAGACTTGCAATTTTTATATGTGACATATGTAACCATTTTGAAGTAATCTTTAATATCCAAAAAACTTTTTAATTTCTACATTTTATTTAATCAGTATGTATAGGTTAAAAATATATCAATATTTCATTATTTAAATGGACATATAAATTCATGTATTTCGCCAGACAGTAATATTTTTATAACTACATATAATATATCATTCTAGTACACTTCTAACAATATACATTATATATATATATGTATATTTAGTTTGTATATTTAATGATATTAAGGATAAACCTAAGCATATAATTGTTGTTGACGTTACTCACCTGCAATACTAGTATATTATGAAATTACTGGTACCAGATGGTAATGTATGAGTAATGTATGAATAGCTACTATATTATTAAATGTATGAATATCTATTTATGTGTAAAACAAACACTCATCGTAAATATTTTCTCATTTAATGTAATATTCCGAACATCTCAATGTTGTCAACGTTGCGGTGTTACTTTTAGTTACAAAATATACAATAGCTTATATATTTATTACACATTTACTTTTCTCTTAGTCTACAGTTATAATATAGTCAATGCATTGATGATAAATTTAAATTCTAAACGCCAAAGGCTTAAGTTTATGTGTATGTTAGCGGAAATAGGCATAATTAGGATTTATGCATAATTCTAAGTCATTAGACATAAATCCTAATTATGGAATTAAATTCATAATTCTGCCACAGATATTCGAGTCAGGTGAGTATGAAGGCTTTTTTGCAGTGGATTTTTTAGTCTGTATAGTATATAGTGGGACACCTGTAAATGAAGAGTCTTGTATTGTCGTGGAAAAATGCAGCATTTTTTTAGCATTCTATTTCCGCTAACATATATATGGAACTATTTTAATATATAAATATATTGTTCCAAATTATACCATGATATGGTTTTCATGAATTATGTAAATTCGAATTTAAAAACAACAAAAGTGGATTTATAGAGGAAGAAATATTAGGTAGGCAATAATACTGGTATAGGAAGGAATATATATCTAAGGTATCTATACACATTTCGGATCGGCAAAAATACTTAGATATCGACATACACATAGAAATTAAAGTTTTCTTTACTATATGATATTTTGATTCGCGTTGATAAACGATGATTATGTTAGAAAACATAATTGTTTCAAATATATCTCAGAAATGTTTCCTATAAATAGATTGTTTATTTGTTCTTCCCAAATATGTGAAGTATGTATATTTTGGTTTTAATATATTATAATCTTGACAATTTATCTAATAATTTGTTTAAAATTATATATTTTGTGAATTTCGTTTTAGTCATTTTTTAATAAAACAAAATCAGATTTTTTAAATTTTAGTTTAATTATGCGTATTAGTTGTAAAATTATATATTTTGTGAATTTCGTTTTAGTCATTTTTAATAAAACAAAATCAGATTTTTTAAATTTTAGTTTAAATATGCGTATTATTTATTATTTATTAATCTCTATATGACCTTTTTATATCAATTTCATTTATGACCGTACATCATTTTTAACTGTAATTTTGAAGAGCTTGTTCCTTGGCTTTCGTTGCGACGCTATCGTTTTTTTATTACCAAAAGTTAGGAATAAGATATTGTCAAGATTATATAGGTACTAATATTTTATATTAATTCTAAATAATCATATAATAAACATAATAGCATGATCGACATTATTATTAAAAACTATAGTATGATAGTATGATATGTAGTATGATAGCATGAAAACCTTAATAATCAACGATGATCACCACAAAAATAAATAAAAACAGCTGCAATCGTAAAGCGCAATCCTTACATTGTAGATGATTAAAACATTACTCAGGATAAATATGAAATCAATGACTAATTTAACTGTATGAAATTGGTTTATGAAATAGCAAGAGACAGACAACTTAAGCAACCCTGGAAATAGCATTTTGAAATTAAAATTAGTTCTAGACTTTTACTCAAAACTATACAAATCGCTGTCCCTGAGAAAAAGCATACTTATTTTAAAATATTTCTAAATTGTGTCTATACTTGATACATGATTGAAACATTAGTTAAGAATAATTAAATACATAAATAATTGTAATTATGAATGTAGAAAAGATGACTCGTAAAACAAAATGCTTACTTAAGAATGCCTTGTGTATAACGATATAACTGAATAATTATATATTGATTGCTTATAAATAGGAATAAATATGAACAATGAATTAGTAAATAAACTAATTTAGCCTTAGAAAATGATTTAACTGGATATATTATTGGAAATAACTCGTCACCGATCATTTGAATAATGTTGATATTGTCAATAATCAGTGACAAGGTTGAAAGATCAATAGCCTGAGTATAATTCCTTTTCATACAATAAATTGAAAAACTAATGGTCCACACTCGGATGAAGAAATAGTACTTGGAATAAGACTGAAGAGATTCCTACAAAATTGTAATTGAAAGAATAATGTACAAATTCACGTACACACATGAGGGTGGCAATAATCATCAACAACGATTGACAAATCTTCGACAATCTTTGACTTCAATACTGTTCGTTGAATACTGTCTGAAAAAAATGTTGTCAATGAATACATTATTTATTTTATATTATGTAACAATTGGCTTACTTAAAAAAACCAATATTGTATTCATGTGGGTTTGATTGCTTCTGTAAAAATGTTCCATTGCCACGATATTTTCCATAATTTGTATTGTCATATTTTTATGAATTTTACTGTATAGACATAGTCTATATGTTCCATATTCATGATCTATAAATTCTGTAAAATGTGCTATTACTAAGCATTTTCAGAATTTTTGTTGTCATGTTTATGAATTTTTCAGCTTAAATATATTAATGTTCCTTATTTAATATGTTTATGCATTTTACACAGCAAGCATTGTAACAAGTGAATCTTGGCGTCATTTTTATAACAATTGTTTAATGGTTGTACTACGTGTCATCAATATCATTTTAACATTTTTTGAGAAGCTCGTATCTATGTTTTCATTTTTGCTACGCTGTCGTTTTTGATTTGATAAAAATAGTCATAGAAATAATCGATTATACAAATTCATTTTTTATAATTTGTCGCAATCTCTGTAGTATCAAAATATATTCAAAAATTTCAAAATAGTTCTCTTGTAAGTTGTAATAATTTTCAAAAGTACGTATACGATAGACTCTTGGCTATTTCCTCATATATAACTAAAACTTTCGACTAGAACATTTTTATTGGACGATCAGATATTTTTGTATTTATATGAAGTTAATTAACCGAGATAAATGTATATATTATGTTGTTATATTTGAAATTTGCCAATTAAAGTTTGTAAAATTTACTAAATACTTTAATTAACATATTTAACATAATGTACGTTTTATAGTTTTGTGTTATTGTATGACTTTCATTTGATATGCTTCGAGTTAATTCCCAGTATTTGGGCTTATATAGATATTATTACCAAATATATATTTGTTCTTTACTATTAATGGCATAGCTTTTTAGTGAATGTAAAAAGGTCAGTATGTTATACATAATATGTTATATATTTAATAAAACTTTCTACAAATATTTTAGTTATGATACATATTTTAGTTGAGTACATAAGACGTCATGCAAATAGTTACCATTTCAATACATTTGATTGAATAAAAATCTTGCGATACAAGTACATCAGGTAAAGAATAGAGGTACCTTACTGTAATAACCCTTATTAAAACACAAATAATAAATAAAATATTGCACAGGATATTGACAATTTAGATGGATTTAACTCAATAATAACATATTTATAGAGTTGATCTAATTCAAACATAATATGAAATTACTTTTTAAATACCGGGTTTTAGATGCATCTGCAGGAGTTTATGCAATGTTAAGAAATTAAATATATAATTTATTCTATGTGAGTAACTTTTTTCTATGCATTATTTAAAAACTTACCTCATATTAAAATAATACGTAATAGATGATTTTAAATTTTAACAAGTTTATTAAAAATGTAGAATCACTTTAAATTAAATATTTGTTTTAAATTTTATGTGCAATTGAACATGGGTATTATCAAGAAAATTTGACCTGCACTCCGGTATTCCTTATAAATCAAAGTGAACGTGAATTAATCTAATTGCTGTGGTTAACTAAGATGGATAAAAGGCTACTTGTGGAAATGATGATCAGCAGAGTCATAGTTGGAGACTGGGTCAGCCAATTACGCATCGCAATGTTACACAGGGGTGTAAGGCAGCAGGTATCACCAAAAATAGTCGGACTGCACTTTGGATCGCAAGATTTTGTAACAATATTATCCCACCCTTTATTTGTCTGAAATTAAAAAAAGTAGAGAATAACAGGCATATGTCTTTTTTGGAATTTTATATGTATTTTAGTCTTAATAGTTATCAGTTGGATCAATTGTTTATGTTACATAAGGTATATTGAACTAGATATCATCTAGTTCAAGAGACCTTAACGATATTGCTCATTTATCATTCATTTACTGAACATTTTTCTGAACTGCATAAATAGCTACCAAGTTTTTCTAATATACGATAATATTTCAAAATTGACATATGTACATTAGTATTGCATTTTGCAAATGACTAAATAATCATTTGTAATTAAAAATAACCCTATACCGACATAAAAAAGTATTGCATATATTTTCCTCATTTACCTTGCAAAATCCTCTACAGGAAACATTTTTAGCTTCTGTTTTGTCACAGTTATTGCAAACATAGCATTGAGTGTACACTGAAATTAATTTCCAGAACAATAGGAGAATCCGAGTAGCATAAAAAATAAGACAATGTAGAATGTGACATTAGTGACGTGAAATTGATCTGTCTCAAAAGAAGAAACTATTAGTAAAATATATTTTGTTTAATAATATTAAAAATAATGATAAATGTACGTAAAGTGAAAAATTATCTATCACACTTTTAAAATCTGAAACAATGACATCAAGGCTTTTTTTAGATAGTATATACATAGGTAAATATTGTCAAAAGTGTAAGGAACGTTATGAAAAATGGGAATGGCGACATCGATTCAATTATTGAGATAAGCGATAAATTATATAGTTTTCTATTAATAATAGTTGTATATAATATATTCATAAGATTTCATAAGACACTTTATAAATTGCATATGCGCAACCTGAATAAAGTTAAATATATCTAATCAAATTGTGTACTAACAACTAAATATATTTAAATATATAAATGTGTGAATAATGCTTTGTATTGTAAAAGATTTGCAAGAATATATTGCTTAATATCACTTCTCATTATATCACATTTTTAAACTTATTTATAGTGAATCTTATGAGTAGAAAATATTGAAGCCTTTGATTGTTAAATTTTTAGAAAAACAAATATGAATAGTATGGAATAATTTCATCTAAAAGAAGAGCCATATAATATGTTGTCCTCACTTGTAGTGCAAAAGTATGTCGGATCTCCTATTGATCCTGAAGGACACTCGCAACCAAATTCCTCATTGCATTCTGACCCAATGCCACAGAGGCTACAGTCATGGATACAGCCTCGGTAGGGGTCACCAATGTGCCCCGGATCGCACTGACATCTGCCGTATTTGTCGCAGTGGGCCTTTTTACCACACGGCTCGAAGCAGTTAATGTCCGCTGTTTGTAAGTTATGTATGCATACAATGAAATAGATGTAAAGTACATACTGAAGCTTGTTCCCTTACACTTATACACTTAATTATATATTGTAAGAGTTATATAGCTTTTTCCACAGTAAAACATGAGTTATAAGTAATTTACTTATATCTTATCATAAACATTTGTTAAGGTTTTTATTATACTAATATTTCATAAAATATGATACAAAAGCGCTATTAGTCAACTCTCCATATTTTGACATCAATATTGGTTTACAAAAACCTTTTTATAATAATTGCGATGAGCAATTTTTAATGGTTTTTTATTGATGTCTATAATGTCATAACATAAAATCGTGATTTTTTCCGTAATTTTAGAATCATGAAAAAATTAAAGTCATATGTATACCCCAAATCCTTTTGTTTTCTGTAATTAGATAAAAATTCATTTTTAACAGAATGTTAACCATTTTTTTATAACCGAAAACCGTAAATCAATATTACATGATCCCTTATTTTCTATTTAACTAAAAAAGTTAACAGAAATAGTATTTCAGTTTTCTATTACATTTTTTAGAATAATTATTTAGGCTAAAGGTGATTGTTTTTATTTTATATACTTTTCTAATATATATTCTTAAACTAAAAAGGAACTGAGACATCACAATATTTAGCATGAATGGTTATTCTAATAACATTAAAAATATTTTTAAACTTTATATAAATATATAATAAAATTAAAGAGTAGCATACAAATATGTGAACATAAAATAATGATAAAAGCGTCACGTGTGAGAATTGTTTTTAAATAAAAATACATGCATAAAATGATTATAATGTAAAAGAATAATACTTAATACTATTACACATTTTCTTGGTTAAATAAAACAAAACTCATGTTTATAGATAACAGAGCAACATTAAACATTTGTTCACATAACAGAAAATTAATGTGACGACAGTTTTTACAAGTAATTGTACGAATACTTGTATGAATAATTTAAAAATATGTATACAATGTACCAAGTAAGAAAAACTAAAACCTTATATATTAAAACTGATTTCTTAACTTCATATTTCAACTACTATAAAATTATACGAATATCACACGAATATCAATATAAATATAATAATCAAAAAGAGTCACGTGTGAGAATTGTGTTTAAATACATGTATTATATTCAAACTTAAAATTTAAATAAAAACTTTGAGTTTAAATTTCAAACATTTAAATTTCAAATACCATAACACATCAACGTAAAAATTTATGATTTGGGAGTATTGTTATAATATCGGAAAAATCGATATCCAGACAAATCCTCAATTTGAGGCCAAGCATGTAATTGACACAAAAAGATACAGACAAATCTGTTTTACCGAAAAAATTAATCACCTTACATACAAAGGTTGCTTTTTTAACTTTATTTCTATCCGCTGATAGATTAACTAGTAGCCAATATTTATACCTGAATGGTTCCACGGATTGGTTCCATTCGGATCAGGTAGAGTTACAACGTCCATTTCCTATATTTTCCGACCAACAGAATTTTTGATAATTTCATTTAATGTATGTAGATTCCGTATTTTGATGCTGCATTTTTGCTTCTTTAGTTACAGTAGAGCTAGACAGATTGACAGGTTTTACATTTTTGATTCTTTCGGTTTGCAGCAGCTTGGTTCTTCCTTTCTCACATTATGTAAATCCAACAATTCTACATATTGGCTGTTTTTAGAATGTTTATATTTTATTTCTTGGCACATGACGCATTAACATGATATTTGCCTTTTACTGTGCTTTCATTAATTCTGGTAGCGGCTTTCAGTAATAATCATCATCAAGTTTGAAATGATTGTATTTTTGCATATTCGAAGTAGCTTTCAGGTGTAAAGATCACCAGTTCACCATGAATATTGGCATTTAATGGGAGTCTTGATATGGTCTCCCATACTATCACATACATTTTTAAATTCACTGGTCTCACCATAAGTATAAATCAGTGTGCTTCCGTTATATACTTTTGTTGAAATTTTTTTATCGCCAAAAATGGCAAAAAGCTGGTTAGCTACAGACAATTTTAAAATATATAAATTCATTCAAAC
>JAYRBW010077672.1:0-24494 GCA_036023295.1 Invenusta paracnida | reverse complement strand
TCATTGAAATATATTGGGTTATCTTATTACTCATTTATCGTTGCGATTAATCGAAAGTTTGTTCTTTTATTTTAACAACTCTTTTCTTATGTGGCGGTTCCGCCAATCGCCACTTCATCTTCTACACGTTTTCAACAAGTTTACGTCTAACATCTTATTCACCTCCGAGAACCTGAACATCTTCTCTTCTCTTGATATTTCTATATCGAACGCATGTATAGTGGTCCAGCTGTTCTGTCAGTCCACAGAAAAGCGAGATGATGAAGTATTTATACTGACTTATAGTTTCACTCCAATATTTTACAAAAAAATGCTAATATGAGCATTTGTCTGCTGAGTCTATATGAACTGCAGCTCCTAAAAGCTTGATGCAGAATACAGTATCCTATCCTCAACACACAATTAATTTAAATGTGCTCTAAATACTATATGTTTACATACTGTATTTTCACTGTCAGTTAGTTAAGCGTCAGTTACACTAGGGAAATTATATTTTAATATATGAAATATATAATATACACGTTTCCATCACGTATAACTGTCGCCTGACTTTGTTATTTAAAAGGTATTAATACAGACAATTCTCACAAATTTTCAGATAAATTACGTTTTATTTTGAATACAACATACTCACGATAATAATGTATAAGGACTGGAAAGTAAATTATCTTAATTAAATTGACGTGTAAATTAAATTTCACTCTATAAGTATTTTAATGACGCGTCCAGATGTATATTTAACTAGAGCAACAACATACTGGAAAATAAGGTTAAGAGGGTACTCATATAGCGTGTGTGAAGATGGGTAGAGAATGGGAAGTGTGATGGAGATTCTCTTCCCTATTACTATTATCAATCAATAATAAAAGTTTCAACTTACATAACTTAGCTTTAGTCGCGACAGCTATAATCTCCCGATCGGAGTAAAATAAATTATAATTATGACAGAAAATAAAAACTTCTTATATTTTAATTAATTACAATTGAATTAATTAATTAACGGTTTTTATGACGCTATTCTTAGCATATAAATTGAATAAATGTTGCACCCATAAAACCCACTGTAATTTGTTTCTAATTTTAATTGATATTATATTTTATTAAAATTTAATTTTTTTCTGAAGTTAGAAATGTAAGAGATCAAATGTATATGTGTGTATGTATATTTACTCTCCTTTATAGTTAAATAATACTTATTAATTGCTTTATAATAAACAAGTTAGATTGCTTTTTTACTGTGCGCTGAAGCTTGTGGGCTATGTCGTTTTAGTGGGCTTCCCTTCTCAGACATCTCAGTTGACACTGAAAACGATAAGATATGCTTCTTAGGAATGTCATGAAGGTAACATTTTACGGAATTGTAAGACAGAATATGATTATCTTACCTTCTCTGACATTTTGTTGGGAGACTAAAATGCATCTGAAATATGAAGAAGTATATTCGTATTACAATCCAACATCTCGAAATAGTCGTGTTACAGGTACCGTAGAAATAAAAACACACTTTGAAATTATTACATTTTCATTAGAAATTAAAACATTTAAAATATCATAGTATAAAAACATAAATTAAATCATCACATAAAACTAAACCATCGAGCTGAACATTAAACATATATGCATTATTTTGACACTAAGAAATAAGACACTTTAAAGAAAACGATATTATTAAGAAAATATATTGTTTATTAGAGCTCGTCAATATTGTAGTTCACAAAGTATAATACTCTAACAAGAAGCCTTTGTGTATGCTATATTATATGAGTTATTCGGCGTTATACTTACTGACTTTCCACGTCATTTTTTCTGTTCTTTCGGTAACAACAAGCGATGATGCACCAGATTACGAACGTAAGAAGAAGCAAGAAGCCAATGACAGCGAGGCAGATGACGAGGATTCCCACAGTCGTTGTGTGCCAGGCCTGCACTGGCTGTGCGGTAGATGTGGCTTCTTCCGCAGTGTAGTAGGGCTCGACACGCGTTACTGGGTAACTGCTGAAGGCTGTGGAAGTGAGGCTGGAGCTAGGCGTTCCGCTCGAATTCTGTCTCCACACTAGCAGGAGTTGGTCTATGGGGACCAGGGATTTGGGGCTTGATGTGGCGCCCACTGCGTCTGTCGAGTTGTCCGCGAGCATATAGAAGGTTGCTTCTGTGCTGCTTGTACTGCGTGCGGTGGTCACAGAGGTGTGGAATTGTAAGACATATACACTAAAATAACCAAATTTATCTACTGGATTAAATAATGACCTTTATTTTCGTAAATTAATACGCGCTTTGCACAGTTATAGTGAAACCTAAGCCCGATACAGTAGAACAAAATTACACAGTATAGTTTTTCATTATTGCAAATGTAAAAAGCAAAGAATATGCCCTAAGCAAAGTTAATTTTTATATTATGGGGTTATTAATGTAAATTGTATAAAACTAAAAATAAAACTTATACGTACAA
This sequence comes from Invenusta paracnida, assembly GCA_036023295.1. Lineage (NCBI taxonomy): Eukaryota > Metazoa > Platyhelminthes > Proseriata > Coelogynoporidae > Invenusta > Invenusta paracnida. Next base: position 22,045 of record JAYRBW010077672.1, on the reverse strand, counting down.
TTATATATTGATAAAAATAACCCAACTTTTAAATTAGTAAATAAACAATTTGACTATTATAAATGACTACAAATTAATCATTTTCTCATCCAGAGTTAGCCACAAGTTGGATAGGAAACCAAATTAACAATTTAAGGAGAAGTGATGGTTGTCTACAATTAAAATTTCGTTGACCGATTTAATCAGAAAACATAGTTAATTACAAAAATACAGGAAATATATTTCGATAAAATATGTATTTAAAAACATATAAGCTGAAAGAAAAATAGGGGATTATCGTATTTAAAACAAAAAAGAGGACAAAATTTAACAAAAATTCATGAAGTATAAAACAAATACATTGAAATTATTTTAAAGGACTAAATTAAAAATATATAGATTTAATTGATATATGGTAACAGTAAAATCAGAATAAAAAAAATTAGTTCCAGTTTAGAGGATAATGTAAAACTTGCTGTACATTTTAAATAACTGTAAATATGATCATGATTTTGACTCAACTTTCATTTTATATAATTGTAAATATTAATGTTACACGAATCCATGAAGCAAATTTAAGTATTGTTAAAGAAAATAAAGTTTTCTTTCAATTTTTAGTTTTGGATTTAAAAATCTTTCATAGAACGATTAAATGGCGTAATTTTTCTAATAATTGATACTCACTAAGTGACTCTTTTATCGTTTTTAATTGTGGCCTTGCAATTAGTTTTCCATGTTTTATAACATTTTATATTACGAGTTTTATCCTAATAATGCTAACTTACTTGTACATATGAATATTATTTTTTCCACGATGATATGATGAAAAAGATTTCGAATTAATAAAGTTAGACAAAAATTATCTGTAAATAATTAAATAATAATTTAACTTTTAAAATTAAAGATAAGGTGTTAAACATTCACGTATAAATATTTTTTTATTATTATGAATCTCCCCAAATTAAATCAAACCAAACCAACGCAATGAATAAAAAAAATTGTATTTTATAGATTTTCTTTAGTGACAGAACGCACACAGATTTTACGTAAGAGCATTCAACACGAACCCTTTCGGGTCGCAAACAAGCGACTTAGCACAGCTGCCAGCCAGGGAGCGGTAGATAATATGTTTGGTCCGAACCGGGATTCGAACCCACACACACAGACTGCCATTAATTGACAGTCCAACGCTCTAACCACTGGGCCATCCGCTCCCCATCCGAGTGTCGAGGGTCGAGTTTATGCACAAATCAATATTCATGTCTGTTTGGATGGTTTGTTATATTCCACCAATAAATTAATTTTAATTCTGACGCGATAGTCACATCTACATATTATATATTTATAGTTCTGTCAGAATATATCAGCCTACAAAACTTACGCAAGAAGACGTCTTCTCGAGGTGGTAGCAGGGACACCAGACTCTTCGTGGTACCAATATTTGACCCTTCCTGTGGGATACAGAGTAACCATGGTTGCACGTAGACTGGCCAGAAGTGCGGCAATTCGCGTGCTGAAGTCTGCGCTAGACAGACCGATGGAAAGTTTGACGACAAACAAGTTCGGATTGAAGGCGTCGATGCGGACTTGGCAGTTGGAGGAGAGCGAGGGACTACCTGAGTCACTGGCTTCTACGAGATGGACGAACTTCTCTCCGGCGGCCGGAATCACACTCGTCTTCCGTTTGAGTACTCCTGAGAGGAGACGGGTGCGAGTTTTATGAGAAGCTTGGAAATGATACAGGTGTATTCTAATGACTCCGCTATATACAGTCTTACTTTCAATAGTAAAAGATGTGTTTAAACTTGAAACCTAAGTCAATGCCAACGTAGTACAGTATATTTAGAGTTCCACCTTTTTATTTCATGTACCCCACATTTATAATACCTTACTATATATATACGAATTAGAATTTAGGCCCATGTATCTAACAGATAAAGTCGACTCTGAAATCGAATTTTGTGTTATTTGTTCTTACCTGTGATGGGATTAATATCGAAATAGGCAACATTTTCACCCCATCCGTAGGTGACTTGGCCCCCAGTTCCTTGGTCGACATCAGTTGCTGAGACTTGAGTGATGCTGGCGCCTTTCATGTCACTAGAATATATTACGATCAGATAATAGATATTAATTAATTATTAATTATTCTAATCTAATTAACAGATTAGACATTCAACAATATATCTACCTTCATAAATTAAATATTTTAGAATTTAGCAATTGTATAAACAATTAAATCGAATTCATATGTTTATGATTTATATTTCTTATTTTTGTATTTTCAGTTGTTAGTAAAGTTGTATTACTTATTATTAGAAATGAATATGGCGAATATAATACAATTTATGGATTTATGACAAAATTAAATAGAAATAGAGGTATAAATAATAGTAATAATGTATAGGTAATAATAATAGTATATGGATAATAATAACCAAATCTGGCATTAATATTAATCTCGTATATTCTCACCCACTAAATATAATTAATGATATAATTATGCCTACGGAGTATCAAAATGCAACAAAGAGACACATTGAAAAACATACCAAAACGATATATTTGGTCATTAAATAACTTGTTAGCTATCTCTGTCGTTATTTTAGACCCTGTAAATTATTTGGCCTGGAATTTTAACACATTGTTCCAACTCACCAGACAGAATAATCAAACAATCCCTTCTAATTCCTTTCTTATCGGACTCCTTAATCTTTTCAACTGTCTTTCTCAGAGATTAACACAATCACTTTAATTTATAAACTCTAAAATAACTAAATGATGAATACTGTTTAAATTCAAACTTCCTCAATTATTATTTCAACGCAAGCATTATTTTAACGGCACCGTTGCTCAAAATGATAATGTACAGAATCATACGAGAACTTAAAAAGGCACCCATAAACACATAAATAAGAAAACTTATTCATTCGTTGGAACAATGCACGAGGAAACAGAGATATCAATTATTATTTTATTTTGCTTTAAGTTTAAGTTTTGATTTAAATTGCACATGAATATCAAAATTTACAGCACTGTTTTTTTAGTAGACAGTCCAGGTCCTAATTTGAACCAAGAATATTTTTGAGATAAACATTTTTTTCTCACTTGTAGGGAATTTCAGCGTTGTAAAATAATTTGGCAAATACGGGAACATTGTCGTTGATATCTAGGATAGTGATGAAAACGTTTGCGGTGTTAGCGGACACTGGTCCGGCCCCATCCCAGACCTGGACAGTGAACAAGAGGCTTGGATTGGTCTCATAGTCGGGTGAGAGGAGAATCACGATCTCTCCAGTTGAGGGGTTTACAGAAAAGAGTGCAGCGGCTTGTGACCCCTGGAGCAGGCTCGTGTTGATTGAGTAGGTGAGGTTTGCGTTCAAACCCAGATCTGGATCACTCGCAGAAACCTGTATGGGTGAGCGCGGTAGCTTAGTGGTAAGCATAGAGATTAAAATTGGCGTCTTTGCACAAAATATATATGTTACATGAGCATGTATGCCTCTATATTATGTCACTATAACACTGTGCTGATGACACTTTAATTAGATATACGACAAATGTATTATCTAGGATAAATATATTATACTGATAACATTAATAAAATATTTAAAAAATATCTATATATAATAATTTTAATAAATAACTATCAAAGCGATCAATTCAATTGTTAAATTTGAAGATTTAAAAAAATAAATAATGTTTTCTAGTACTGTTAATAAATATAATGATATTGTAATTTCATATAGTTAAATTCTTTAATCATGTTTTTGTACATATACTGTTTATTTTTATAACTAAAAACTAACTGAAGAATAAAGTAAATAATATAAGATTAAGGGTGGAATGCGAAAACCGTCCTAACGAAGTTTGAAATACCTCAAGTCTTAAGGATCTTCTCCAACCATTGCGAATCACTTCTAAAAGTTAGGAGCTAACTTCCAAGCAAAAAGTGGCAGGCATAGATGGCGAATAATGAGATGGTGACTACCTCTTGTTTCTAAGAGATTCTGAAGAAGATCAGGTGTCTAGTATCGGATACGGATTATCAGTCAATTATGGAGCAAGGGGAGTGCTTTTGGCCAGACTCTTGCGATTGATCAGGTGTCGAAAGAGGAAAAGCAGCGGTGGCACGCCAGAAAGGCTCTAAAACCTGTCCAGGGGGTATAGACATCCTTATCATGTGGACATATCTATAGAACGAATCATATCAGTTACTTACAATGTTGTGACTACATCTGCCAACCTTAGACAATGACAATTAACAGACAGTGCTTAGTATCGCGAATGCAGATCAACTGAGAAATCTGGAGCACTGGTTGTTTGGTTGCAACCAGCTACTTCTGAGGTACACCTACCAACAATACCAAGTACTATCTCAGAGATTGCTTGTTGCATTCGCATGGCAATTAAAAGAAACTGGACAACATAGCCAAGGCAGTCTGGGCATTCAGATAATATACCAGCCGAAGCTTCGGTCAGGAAGAAGAAGTGACCACTTATTAAGGGAGGCTGGACAACATGACTAAGCGATGTAGACGTCTGCCTGATAGCGGTTGACGGCTTTGTACCGATTTTATGAGTGGAAGAGAGCGAGAATGGAGGCAGTGAAGAAGATGCAGGACGCTGCGGAGAAGATGTGTGCATGAACTGTCACTACTTTGAAGAGAGCACCTCGATAGCTTAACTGGTAGAGTAGATGTGCACTTTACGCCTTAATTATAAGGAAAGTTAACCGAACACCTAATGATCAAATAAGCAGCAAGCTATAGTCATAGGGCCGCAGCACAGTACGAATTATGTTTTACAGTTATTTTATGTATGGATTGTAAGAATAGTAAAGTATATCATATATATAGTCCTGAAACTATATTACTCATATACTAATTCATTATTTAAACATATATCTTTATGGTTGAATCGTATCATTAATACAGCTCATGTTTATATTATGTATATTTATGTAAATCCCTCATACATTAAAGTATTGGATTCAATGCATTGATTTTTAAATTATAAATTAAATGAGAAACATTAACAGTGTAAACATTATCCGTACTTAAATTTATGATATACCTTTATGTTCAAAATAAAGCGTTTTTTATGATGAGGAGAACTATTGAATGCTACCATATATATATATATACTATAGGCACTTACAGTGAGGACTAACGTTCCAGGTGGGGCGTTCTCAATGACAGTGGCCGAGAAATTAGAGCTAGCAAACACCGGGATGTTATCGTTCACATCGGTGATAGATACGGTGACAGTTGTCGAAGCGAACAGTTGGGGAGTCCCGCCGTCTTTAGCCAACACGACAAGTATGTAGGTATCCTGAAGCTCTCTGTCAAGTAAGGCTGTCTTGACAGTGATCGCTCCAGAGAGACTATTTATTTGAAAATAATCGGAGCCTTGGATCATCTGAAGGACGAAACGGATGGGATACTTGCGATTTACTAAATGGATAGTAAACATATATTATCATTTTAAATATTTAAGAAATCATTTAGAGTTTTTTTACTATATACTACATCTTTATTTTTTTTTGTCAGTTTTTGGGCAAACAATTGCAAATAATATTTCCAGAAACTATAAAATCTATATAACACAGAAAATGTAACACAAATATATGTTGAAATTAATAGTTTTCCTCAATTTCTATCTAAATAGCCAATAATATTGAATCAGATATTATACAAAACTGATATTAAACAGAAGAAATTTAATATATATTTTTATCCAAAATTGACAATGCAAATCAATAACATGTTTTACTACCGATCGACCATAAACTGCTATTTTGATAATAAAGTATTTCAAACTAATGTGTAAAGTAATTTGTAATACGAAAAATAGCGTGAGATATTCTGCCTTAATGCCTACGAATTATTTAGTATTCTTTATCGTGGACTTACAAATTAATTTTAAGGGTTAAATTGTCAAAAAAATCTGGAACAAATTCGTTAGACATTTTGACTAAAAAAGATTACCCCATTGGAGTTATTTGATAGTTTTGACAACGTGTCATGCTTTTGATCATACTGAAGTGTATTTGTAGAGCTCACCGACTGGATAGAATAACTGATGACTCCGTTGACTCCAGAATCGGCATCATTTGCGCTCACACCAACTGGACTAGTGGGGGAATTGACTCCAGAATTTTCAAGAATCTGAATGGAAGAAGATCGTTTTATTAGCTGATAAATTATAATCCAACAATAGAGACACCACTGAAATGAATAAATATTCAAATAATGACAAATTCTAATATTATAGTGAATATAACACAACAGTGAATAAAATCAGATTGTAAAATGATGTAAACCATTGACTTCGCATACTTATTCATTGATCGCCGGCAACTGTAACCGTTATTAATTATTGTAATTTGTTATTACAACTTCAATTAGGTATTATTTCTTACTATCAATCTTATTCAAACTTAATTTTAATTCGTTAATTTAACATTCCCTCAAGCACATAAATAGATATTGTCTAAGCATAGAGTAATTATAGACTAGTACCTATTATTACTCTATGGCCAAGCCTTCATTGAAGTCTCATTCATTTTTATCCCTTGAAATCATAAAGATTGAATAACTAATTTAACAAAAAAACTATTTAAACGCTATCTATTTCTATGCTTTACATATATTTGAAATAATTGATTTGTTACACATCTCATCATATCGCAGGTCATAAATGTAAATTCCATGGCAGGAAGTATATTTGTTAAGTCTACTAATTAAGCTACACAAACGTTATAGGGAATAAACGAACGAATCCATAACAAGTAAATAAATAAATAATATTAATGCCCCAAGAGCTAGGTAAACAGTTGAATTTTAAAATATTTCCCTTTTTTTAACAAAATGTGTGTATTTTTTGGGGATGGTCTTACCACCCCTTTGGGGTGCACAACAGTGAACATAATATAGTGTAAACAGTTGTAAAATTGTACATCGGAAAAAGTCTCGGAAGCTTATATTACAAAATTGGATCATTTAAAATCACAGTAAAAATACAGTTTAATAATGATGTCAAGTATATTATTTTGACTTTTAGTATTGTATATATATACAATTCGATATACCTACATATTATATTCACGATGTGTATACTTAAAGGTCTGATATTACTTCAGTTCTCATGTCACAAAGGTTTTTTTATCAACTTGTTATGTTATTGGCCTTAACTTGTCTCTTACCGTGAGAGCCGTGGTCAGTGCAGTGAATACCGGAGCATTGTCATTGACATCTGTGATCTGGACAGTGATAGTGGCGGTGGCAGTCAGTGGAGTAGCCCCGGAATCAGTTGCCGTCACTGTCAGCGTGTACATAGGGGTAATCTCTCGATCAAGGCCACCTACTGCTAGACGTATAAGCCCAGTTGAGCCAATAGTGAATAGACCTAGGGTATTTCCTGCTGTAATGCTATAGACGAGATTTGCATTCACTCCGGTATCGGCATCTGTAGCATTCAACTGCTGGACAGATGTTCCACTTGTGCTGTTCTCCAAGAGATTGGTTGTGTACGGTGAGCCTGGAATTTGAAACAGTAAGGGTATATGAACTAAAACTGTTTTGGTTTTATGATTCTGAAGCTTTAAAAAATCAATATACATTAATATATTTGATATGTGATATACATTGATATTTGATTTCGATAATTCTTTATTAATTTAATTTTAGTCGAAAAATCAAATATTAATAGTTAAATTTCATAACGATGTATAATATTTCTGTTTATTAGAACTCACATATTTTCTTTATGGTTTTCGCATCAAATGTAAAAATCAACACATTCCAGTTCGAAAAAGTGGTTCAGGGGGTTAATCATATCTAAAACCATAAGTAGGTAGTGTACTGCTTAATACTGGCTTAATATTTGAAAATATGTAAATATATATATTTCTATAGATTATCTCAAATTTCACCAGAAATATAAAAAATAATTGATGTAAACTAAAATGGAACCTGTTGAATGAATCGTTTTATTGTATCGCCTATGTTATGCTAGTGGAGTCAAAAACAAAGTTTAAATACTACACAGAAGAATTATGAAATACAATATTTCAAAGTAAAACTATTTATAGAAAATATTTATGCACTGGTTCCTTTTAGAATCGTCAATATAGGACAGGTTGCCGTAGAGACGTTTTAAATGTTAAGTGCTAAATTAGACAAACTGTAAAAAATAAATATATCTAATAATAACATTTACACTCCATTATCATGTCTAAGTTTATTATCAAATAATTCTCTTTGGAATAATTGTTTATTTATTAAATTTCTTATTAGATTTTATTATTTACTACTTTAGATAATGAAATTATTAAACATACATCTATTTTATTGAAGCTTATTTGTGTACAAATTTGTTACTTATTTATACAATTTATGCTGTGTATCAATATTAAAATTTTAATTTACTAGCATGATTTCTAACATTAAATGTGCTTAATACCAAGTCAATAATCGCTAATCACTAATCACTAATTACTCTAGTAACTCTTGGAAAATTAATAGATTTATGCTATCTGCGTGGACTAAATCTATTGATTTTCCTCGAGTTAGTTACTACCGGTAGTAAGCTAATACCACTTTATGCAATCGACACTAAGTGTGTGTATAAATACGCAAAACATGGTTTTAATTATGCTTCATCTGCATAACATATTTAAAATAGTAGTGTTGTACCTATAATGTTTAAAAAACTAATATGTATGCGAAAATTGTATATATAAATCCAAGAAATACTTTCCGTTTTATACATATACATATACCTGTTAATACTTCATATTATAGTTTATGAATTACAAATAAAAAAATAATGGTTAATTTGAAATTAGTATATACTCTATTATAGAATATAGCAACTGTCGGCAATGGAAACTGAATGCAATGCATCATTCTTGAGGGCTTTCACTTGATGTACACTGAAGCGGATGTAAGCACTGAAAATGAGTGTGACCACCCCCTGAGTCTCACCTGTGAAGATGGGTGGATTGTCGTTCTTATCGGTGACAGATACGTTGACCATGAGAGAAGCACTTCTCGGGGAGGGACCTCCATCGGTGGCGACAATGTAGAATGAGTAGCTGAAGGGTTGGTTCACTAATTGGATATAATACAATATATGTGTGCTTACATAATATTTATGTGTACACCTATTATTCCACATTATTATACACCCACACTACGAAAAACAGCGATATGTTAGTGAAAGTTGAGTTTAGTGTAATTCTTGCATATCAATTAAACCATTAAATTTCAATGTTTGATACCAACTTTTCGTCATCTGATGTGACTGACTGAAATGTCTAAATTTAAAATGCAATATGTCATCTATTTTTTTATATTTTTGTTGATAAAACAAAATTTACTGTTTTCCATTAACTGTAGATCAAGAAGTTTATATCTATAATATTTATACTTAGCAATACATGTATTTTTTGTATTTTCATGGGCGAAGTGGTTTGGCGCTTAAAGAGCTGACTTACAATGCTGAAGATCCCGGGTTCAAACGCCGGTTTGGGCTTACGAACCTGATAATCCCCTCTTGTTCACTCAGCTGTAATGGAAGTTTCCCTAGTGAAGATTAAGATAGCGAGAAAAGGAACTGGCTACTCTATTTCACTAGACTGTTTGGCTCAGGATATTGGGTCCTTTGAAAGACACTCCCCAGATGTACGGATTTAAACTCTAATGTTAGTATTTGTCGGCTTATTTTTAAAATAACATTATTAAATATTAATTTTTCACTTTTAAATTATAAAATATGCCTATTATAATATAAATTTGAAGAATTTATTTAATTATTTTCAATTGGAAAGATAATTCTATGACTTGAGTGTAAGAACTATTGCACTATTTTAAATTATTATATATTCAATATCAGATAGAAAGTATCGGAAAGACTGAGCTCACAGATTCCTGGTCTCTCGATCGAGGGTTGCAGCTGTTCTTAGGACGCCACCAGTGATAGAGAAATCTGCAATAGGGGAGACTCCATCGGCGGGGATCAGACTGTAGCTCACAGTGCCAGCTGCAGCCAGATCCGGATCAGTGGCCGTAACCGAGGTGATGGGACCATAGCCTATTGGGCGGTGCATGAGGATAATGTTGGAGCAGAATGTAAAGTGCAGAGCTAACTTGTGAAATAATTAAGTTTCGAAACAGTGTGTTATTTGTGTACTATTATTTATCATACTTAACTGCTATCAGATGATTGCACAAAATAATTGAGATTCTATTAAAAAATGAATGTAAGTAATTTAGTTTGAATACCACATCATGTGCACATGATTATATTTGAAGGTTTTTGCTCAATAAGTATTTTGAATCTACACAGTAAATTAAATTATTTTCTTTAAAATATAGTGTGTTTGAAAAGCAATAAAACAGTAGTATATATTTCACCTTCTTAAGAACACTTCAGCTCTGTAACTATAATACTTCTTCATTTCCAGATCCCATAATTTTTTCATACAGAACTAAATATTTTGCCACACAACTGAAGAAATCCTTCTTCATCTTGCCAATCTTAAAGAAAACAGTGCACCAGTCCTATAAAGGGTATAATGTCATTTGAAATACGGGAAAGATATTATCTTCTAGCCTGTCAAGATTATTATCGACAAAATTTATTACACTCTGAGGTTTCCAGTTGTCTGGAAAACTTCAAACATTCTTCCTTATATCATCGAGCTCAAACAACTGATTTCCTTGCTATCTCTCTTCTCGACTTAAATTCAAAAGTCTACCGAAAAGACTATCTGCAACTAGTACAAGGAACGGGTTAATCCCTCAAATAAACATGCTTAAAATGTGTTCCAAATAGAGGCCTGACATGCGCACATAATATCCATCTTTGACAAGTGGACACAGGCCTTAAACAGTGACTCACCCTACATCAGATCGATCATGGTTGACACGTCTAAATAACAAAATGTGCCCAGCCCTCCCTCTACCAAAACATATTATATTCAACAACGTCGAGCTCCATCTTAACTACTCTAACCCAAAGCTTGTTTAAGTAGCGGCTTCAACAGGTTGGCCACTATTAATACAACTCAGTATCTCAACGAAGGGAAGTGACAGGCGGTGGTAAGAGAGTCAACAGCAGACAACACTCCTCACCGCCTTCTACCACCGCTACACGGAGCATTTCGAATCTGAACAGGATCCAAACCCACAAGACATTATTTTTATTAAAATATTAGTCATCATAACGCATCTGCTAGTTCAAGAATACAAACAACTTGATGTCTAAATTTGTGTTTTTTGTTCGCTTAAAAATTGTTTTTTAAGTAATTTAATTTTGAGCTTGCAGCGCAGTTTTGTATATGTCAGAATAAAAAATTTAATGCTCATTGTTAAGGAATTTCAGTTAATTAAAAAATATATATTTTCTGAACACGTTATAAACTATAGAAATATCTAGACATGTTTTTTAACATTTAACATTTAACATCTTATACTACCTACTATTTAACGCTATATCGTTATTGTGTGACGATAAGTTTTCTCTGAATTGTGGAGATTAACATCCAACGTTTACATCCAATATTAAACGAAAAGTGTGATATTATTATTAGTAAAACATATGTAGCAAATCTTGTGGGAACTCACCAGCAGCTTCGTTCTCAGGAACAGAGGTGGTAAAGGGTATGAGACCAGCGAAAGAGGGTGTATTATCGTTGATGTCGTTGATTGTAAACCGGAACACTCGAGAAGTTGACCGACTTGAGCTTCCCTTATCCGTCACTTGAATCAAGAGGTCATAGGTTGCGTGGAGCTCGCTAAAGAGAATAAGAATCCCTTGTATTAAATATTCAATAAATTATATAGACAAATTTTATTGACACTTATTTATTAAATAACCCCGAAAACTTCTACAATTCCACACACTGTCAGTTAAATAATATATGTGCATATTTATGGTGCAATTTCTGAGTAATATCGAAATATCTCATTTTCCACCACTTTTGTGGTCAACAGAGGCAGCTAAATGATACTGATAAGTTTTTCTGTCTCTTCTTGCGCACCACCTTTTACTGTGTATAAAGAATCAATTGTTTCACAATTTCACGTCACTGTATATGAGCTAACTTTTCTACTAAGCATATTGGCCCGTTTGATGATTCGCCCTCTTTTCAGTTAATTTCTGTAGGACCTCTCTGATACATTATTTTAGTTATTTCTGTTATAGTAATACTACTATTTACTTTAGAACTAACTTGACATAATTCAGTAATTAATTTATATTTTAAAATGCTAAATTTTCTAGAAGGTGGCGTAATTCATTGTTAAGGTTATAATACGTTATTATGTTATATTTGTATATTTGTCGGAAAATTATTTAAGTAATACACCAAAATATTTAATTTTGAAATTTTATCATCCGATATTAAGTATATTTGCTTAATACAAAAATTTTCCCACAAAAATATAATAACAATGAAATTGCCTTCATACTGACCGATCTGGATCATTGAGCGTTGTGATCATTCCTGAAGTACTATCGATTGTAAAGATCGTAGGTGGCGGTCCACTCTGACTAACAATGGTAAAAATCATTTGACCATTAAGACCGGAATCTGTATCACTCGCCACCACTGTCGTAACCACGAAACCAGTACCCACGTTCTCATCGATCGCTTTGGTGAATTGATTGGTCCCCGCGAGTACCGGGCTATTGTCGTTGTCATCGATTAAAGAAACTGTCAAGGTCATTGTCCCAGTTTTGACGGACGACCCACTGTCATTGGCTAACAACCATAGGTAGAAGGTATTGGGTAGTACTTCATAGTCCAGAGCGTTCTTGATGGATATCACACCAGTGTTAGGGTCGCAAATGAAGCGGTCTAGTGAGTCACCACTTGCTATCTGGTAAGTAAGAGCACCACTGAGACCCTGAAATAAAACAGGAAGATATAAAATTAAAACATTGTACATACTTCAAATAAGGGAATCTCCGACATTTATTTTTCGACGTTTAGATTATGCTTGCATAACTTTAATTTAGATTTTTACATTATTTAGTTCACATTAATTTTGTGCATATTCAATTTAGGGATAAACTAAAAACTTGTTGGACATAATATTCTAGTTGAAATAATTTTATATATTATACAATTTATAAATGGAAAAAGTTGAAGATTGCATAAATTCAAAATAGTTTAATTGTCGTGAAATAAATGATGAAATATTAAACACATATATATAGTTAGACGCGATCTTGTGGGTTTTACAAAGAAACGTAACAATTATGACAAAATTTGACAAAATTTCCTTTCCAACTGGGTATGTATTTTGGAGCACATGGCCGCTATCGTAGACATCGATTTTGTTGACTCGTCTCGACAAAGCCAGTAGAATAGCTGATGTTCTCTTATTGGTGTAGATAATTTACGGGTACTACACCAAATGTATGTGCTGCCGTATATGCATTCATATTTATAAATATTATTACAGAGGCATTGGTTACACTTCAATACATTTATCTTTGACAAATTGCTGTATGATCCGATATTTTGTGTAGAACATGTACAATTTTGCAGGTTCTATCCAACATAACGGTTGTTTATTCTCTATAAGAAAAACATGCTCAATTTCTAACGGAAGTTTAATGAAAACTGACCTTTTTTTAAGATAGATTTTTAATTTTTTGATGGAAAGAACGAAATTTACTGAGGAACTTAATAGCAAGTATCCTTCCAATTTTATATAATTTGTTATAGCTAATTGCATTACTTGATATACAATTGGTATGTCATTATGAAGCTAATTAGTTTTCTAAAAAGCTGAAATTAGACAAATATATTAATTCTAATCTACTATTGCATTGTCTTTGTGTATGATTAATAATATTAATAAATACATAAATTAATATATTGCTAGATTTGAAAATTATCACATTTCACTAAACATCTATTTGTAATAATATATGCATCAGGCACTGCATGAGGGAAAACAATAATGAAAGTTAATATATATATATATATATATATACGTATATCAATATAAATATCAATATAAATAAAAATAAAAATATAAATGTAAATATATATATACATAAATGCTCATCCAAATAGACAGTAGTATGGCTGAGTATAATTACCCCATCAAGATCGGATGCAGTGGCTGTGTAGATGGCAAATCCAACTGCAGTACCCTCCGCAATGCTAACAGTGGTGCCCAGAGTCGAGAAGGTCGGAGTATAATCATTTGTCTCTAAGACAGAAATCATCACCGATGCTGCTGATGCCAGTGGGGTGGACCCAGCATCCGTTGCTGTTACCTAGATCGTGGTGGACTTTGCATTAGTTGTACACCATATTGTGTATTAAGTTAGTCTTAAGGACTTACAAAATATTCGGTTTTTAAAAAGGGAAAACTGCTTTAAAACTGTTAAAATCAGTACAATGCCCCTACATTACTCAAAATCCATATTCTACTTGCCTACAATGGCGATTTGAAAATAAAAGTAATAATTTTATTGATTAAATGGCCTTTGATGAATTAAAAACAGAAAAATTTGAATTACGAGTTCAGGAATTTGATGGTAAAAGCGATTTTCCGCCGGAGCCAAAGTTACAGAAAACTACTGGACAGAACATGCGCCCTAGCCAAATACATATATTATACATACCTAGTTCTACATTCATACCAATTTTAAACTTCATCGATCAATAGCTGCAGCCTATTGGGATCATAATTTATTTTTAATTTAGACCAATTTTATTTATTTTTATATATATTTTGTACATTACGATCCCTATTATAGGCTGCAGTTATTGATCGATGAAGTTGGAAATTGGTATGAATGTAGAACTAGGTATATATGTATAACATATTTGGCTAGGGCGTATGTTCTGTGCAGTAGTTTTCTGTAACTTTGGCTCCGGCAGAAAATCATGGTTTTGGCTCCAGCGGAATATCTCCTTTACCCAATTTGATAGCAATCAAGAAGCTAGCTGTGGTGTCACTAAGGTGTCACAGCATAGCAAAAACTCGTGGTCACGTGCTTTTATAATAGGTATAATCATTGAAATTATAAGTATAAGTTGTTGAAATTATATTGGATAAGTTGTTTCATCGTTGTTATCCGATAATAGTTAGTTATCTGATCTCTATGGGTATAATATATGTAAACTTGAACGGAGGTATTGGAGTGTGTCATAGCTCGTGGTCTGGAATTAACAATGAAATTACTAAGTATAATCTATTTTAATCACTATGTATAGTTGAGAATAAATAATATTGCTTTCAAATTTATATTTATATTTATATTTATTCTTTAATGTAAATTTTCTTGATTAGGATCATATATGTATGTATTTTTAAAAAGAGTTTAAATCTTCTTGAAATTCAGTCATAGGAAAGAACTCTTGAAATATTTCGAATTTTAAAATCTTTAAATTTAAAAACCTATAATGTTTATATTTCTTGAGCTTTTAACGCAAGTATAAACATTCTATAGGAGACTTGAATGTGTTAAAATGCATTTAAAATATACCAAGTAAACATTTTGTTGTATAAATTGTATTCCAGTATATATATATAGGTATTCTACAAGTAATCAATGCAACAATTTATCATCGTCAAAGATGTAAAGCTCACTTGGATAAGATACGAGGGCGTAGTAGCAGCATTGAGAGAGGTGGCTGTGATTAACCGAGACCCCGAGAATGCAAAAGCACCCCCTATATTACCAGCAGTGATCGATAGAGAGGTTGTGGCGTTGGCCCCAAGGTCGGCGTCAGTCACCTTACCTTTAGTGATTGATTACTAAATGATTAATTACCATCAGTACTTAATGATTTATATCAACGAATTTTTGAATTTAGAAAATGTAGTTATCTCATAATAGAGGGAAACCAAAATAATTAAACTATGTAACTATTTCGTTAATTAATGACTTCAATGCGATATGGTTAAAAAATATAATAGCATACAAATTTAAAAAGTTGAGTATATATTATATGTCGGGACGATATATATTGATTTATTTACAATTTAAACTATGTATATATAATTTAAAATAAATGAAATATACAGGTAACCATTATTATAATGAGTGATATAATTATAAACGTGGAAACATCTCTAGTTTATATATGGAAGCGTGGAATCAAGTTTTAAATTTAAAATTATAATTTATAACGTCAACTAAAACAAACCTATGCTCACCTATAGATACTATACACCTACCAATCTCTCTGTAAAAAAAGTCTCACCAGTAAAATCGACTATTTGAGCTCCAACAGTGGCAGACTCGAGCACAATAACCGCATAGCTAGCAGGAGAAAAGACTGGTAGATTGTCATTGACATCAGTGACAGTGATTGAAAGTGTCACCTCCGAATAGAGGCCGCCTCCGTCTGTTGCCCTCACAACGGGACTCATACTAGAAACCGTCTCGCGGTCCAGAGCCTGAATTAAGGTTAACTTCCCGTTGTTTGGATGCACCTGGAGACGGTTGTTAGGGTCACCGGATTGGATGGACCAGGTGATGGAACCGTGGTTGGGTCCGCCAGTATCGTTATCATAGCCTGGTACACGTGGTAATTGAAAATGTTCTGCTTAGTTGTTATGATTGCGGATATAATTACATTTAAATAAAAAAATGTGACAATTTATGAAATTTAAGCAAAACTATTGGAAATGTCTTTTTTTCTTAAATAGAGAAAAATATAATTAATGCTCATAAAATGTTTAAAAAGAGCAAAAATCATTTCAGACTTTGAAAAAACCACCAACTTATTGTTAAAGGTATAAATAGCAGACTTTTAAAATGTTGTCTATGGATTATACAGATGACTTCATTATTTTGACTAGATTATGTGGCAAGGGCACCCACCGGTCATTGTATGAAGCAACGTCCCAACCGGTGTACTCTCTTCCATGTCGAGTACAATGCCTCCCGTCGGCTGCACAATCTGCGGTGTGTACTCATTGGCTGGCAGAACTGTAACCATGGCAGTGACCGTGGCAGTGAGGAAAGGTGCGGGTCCGCCGCTGTCAGTACAGGTAAGCACCACTGAGTGGCTCACTGCGGCCTCGTAGTCAAGAGGAGCGGTGGCGCGTAGACTGGTTCCAGTCATCTGGAAGGAACCGGAGCCGGCCACCCCGTTCACTGAGGCAATCTGCGTGGAGGTCACAAAGGTACGCATGGTTAAAACGTTGTATATGTATAATTATATTAAGATAAGATAAGTTGTATTATATTAAATAATACAATTGCTTTGATAAAAATTTAATTTATTTCATAAAGATAGATTTTTCTTATTAGTTACACGGATGTTTGACGTATTATACCATACAAATATTTTAATAAAATAAATATCATTTAATAAATAAGAAACCAAGCGAATGTTCACTATATCATTACAATTATAAAGTACATTGCTGGAATACATTTAATTATATTTAATTCATATAATGTAACTTTATTGAACATTTATTTGGAACATATTACAGGGACTATATGTAACTCAGTGTCAGTTACACCAAACTATAACACAAGAAACACCTCACCGAAATGGAAAATGTAGTACCAGCGTCTGAATCAGTGCAGGTGACAGTGACGAGGTCGTAGGTGATGGTTGTAGCACTTTCCGCAATCGCAACAGAGGTCACATTTGGAGCACAGGAAGGCACTGCTTCGTTTACATTGGTCACCAACAGGTTCACCGTCATGGTACCAGTCTTCATTGTTGGTGTACCTGCAAGAGCATGTTATAGATCTATGGTTGTGGGATGAATATTCCTCTAGGGACAACATATAATGCTTTTTAGAAATATCTGTTTAATACATTTGTTTATATTTCAAAATTCGATGTATTGTAATTTTATTTAAATTCGGGACTTTACATTTGTATATGAAATCAATATTTATTTTTAATCCAAAGATGTACAATGATATAGATATATTATTTTTCATTTGCATTAAGTATAGTATTAAATATTTCTTAAATATATCTCATTTATAATAATCTTCTGTTGAAATAACTGTTCTGAATTCTTTCTGCCTTCTACCTTTATAAAGCTTTTGTATAAATAAATTTACAATATAAAAACATCTTGAATATGTTGAGATTCGCATTAAACTGAATGTTTTATTTAAAAAAATACTTTCTGTGCATTTGGATCAGTAAACATTTTTGATTACTTATGATGATAGCCACTTATATTTATCCATTTTGTTTAAAAATCAGTATTCTTTTTATTCCTGAAGTTTTCTTTTTTAAATATTGTATATTTGTATGTTTGTAAACATATTTATTAAAAATTTACTAATTGTTAATTTAATTTATTTAGACAATTTGTATACGATTAAACTTAGATTTTACATTGGAAGCATCATTTTCAATAAAGAGTATAAGTATACTGTACTGAATATTTATCTTTACTAACTTACAACTCACTGTGGTGCTATTTATGCGTGCATCAATGATATCTGACATAGCCCAATGTAGATTGGTAGACTGCCTTAACTTACACTTAAACTAACATAAGATTAATAAACTGGCAACAACAATATGGTGGAGAAAGATAGTTGCGAACCCAAGGACTTCTGTTATTATAATAGTAACTAATATTAACTATTATAATAATAATAGAAGTCCTTGTGCGCGCCACAACCTCATATCAATTAAAATAGAAAATATATCAGTTTTCTCTTTCATCTTCCAGATATACAGCAATAAAGGAACTAAAATATATAAAATAAAAAAGTACTACTTGATTCAAACTTATCTAATCGAGACAGTATCAAGATTCTAACTGTAAATGTTTCCAAATATTTTGCAGTAAAATTCGTTTTTCAATAGCCAGCCAGATGATTGAGATATGGTGAGTTTCATTCGATCAAAAATGAATTGTTCCGTGCACGTTATAATATGTCGATAGAAAATGACTTCACGCCTGTTTTTGATTTTTTGCGGTTCGGACATTTACAAATATGGCTTGCCAATCTAGATGAACAGTTTACGATATCAATGTAGTGTACTGCATAGCGCGCGCTTGGTTAAATTTCTTTCTACGAGCTACAAGCGTGTATATTTCCTTGTATATATATATATGTATTATCCTATCTCCATAAAATGCTCCAATTGTTAAGTTCAATATTTCCTACCATTATCAGTGGCAAGAACCACGACAGTGAGTGTGGTGGCAGTCTCGTAGTCAAGGGCTTGTGCGAGTGTGATGCTACCCAAAGCCGAATTAATGGCGACTTGGGGTGCTCCGGCTGAGAGGCTGTAAGTGAGAATCTGGCCGGAGTCTGAGTCAGTGGCTGCCACTGTGAATAAGACTGTGCCTGAAGAAAGATAGAGAGAAGGGGGATTACTACCGGCAATCTGTCATGGGGATGTGATAGTAATACATTTGGTAGCTACGTAAGTATTCCATTATGTGAGTGTTTAAAGTGATTCACACTGGAATTTTAAAAATGAGATAATATAGTTAAATAAAATTCAAAATAATAACATTTTAGGATTAATCAATACTTACCTACCTAGCATCAGAACATGTTTAAAAACGTTTAAAATTTATTGATTTAAATATTTTTTGAAAGTAAAAATTTGCAAACACTGTTATGCAATAATAATTATTAATATAAACTGAAAATCTCTGAAATTTCTAGATGTTTATATATACATATATAGATGTACTGATAATTATTAAATTTCTAAATTTTCAATACATTTTTGTGTGTATATTATGAACTATTTAGTATGAATATTTAAACTTATAAAATATTTTTGATGTGATAACTAACTTTCATGGTGGTTCATTTTAGATGAGTAACGAGACGTTATTGGTTTTTTAAATAGTGTCAACTTTCATAAAACATATGGATTATTCTTTTCAAAACATATATGTTCTTATTCAGATTGTCGTCCTTTATAATATGGAAAATTTTACAGACTGAAAACTATTTTTTGCACAAAAACTATTTTTTTAAATAATTAAGTTGATAGACACAATCAAAATACCTAGATTAGTATTCTCTGGGAAACCGATAGTGACATCGCCTCCTGGAAAGCTCGGCGTCCCCAGATTGACACCCGTGACTGTGACCAGGACCTGTGTTGTGGCTGTGTTGGGCCCAACACCTGTTTCATCTCGAGCCAGAATTGTAATCACGAAGAGGGATTTCGTGTTGTAGTTAAGGCCTGAAACGGAGCTTCGCGTGACAACACCACTACTGGGGTCCACTTGGAAGTAGGATTCCGTGTTTCCATCGACTGCATTTGGTAGGTTGATTTTATCTTACATACACGACTCCATTTCAAGAAATACTTTATAGACATTCTACCGACAAAGCTACTGGCTAGAAAGGCGGATTTAGAATATTCCGATCATGAACTCAAACGCAATGAATTTAGCAGAATACTTCTCATTTAAAAGATTTAAAATCTGTTCCTCGGATTACAAATAATGCATGTACAGGATATACTCGTATAGGAAGTGTTTTTCGTGAAATGGTTTCCAAAAAAAGTAGTATTACATAAAATTTGTTCATGTTTTAATTTAAATAATCTCTATGTATTGATAAATTGATCGGCAAGGGGTTGTTTAAAAATTATAATTTTATGGCAGATAATTATCTGTCAAATTTAACTAATTTCTAGTACCTATTAGTTATGCATGAGAAATTATATTACATAAAAAATACGGATGATATAATATTGTTGAATAACACTAACGGATTTTAATCATATAAAATAACATTTAAAAGGCTTATTGATGAAGTATATACATAAAATTTTGCCCGTGAATTTGAAGCATCCTGCATGTACTCCAAGAGTAATATAACTACAGTCTTACCAATGGTATATTTGATGGTTCCATAGATTCCAGTATCTGCATCTGTTGCTGCAACTGTCACCACCGAGGTCGCTGCTGGTGCATTTTCAGGAATCGAGTTGCTAAAATGTCAATTTTAAAAATTAAAAAATACAAAAAATACAAGTTTGCCTTATAATTATATTCCTCTTCAAAGATATTTTAAGTAGTAGTATATTATGTTTTCCATATAAATTCTGATTTTATTATGTCTAATAAGCTCTGGTATATATGTACATACTTGCATTGTTGGTGTTTTTCGACATGTAAATCAATACTCTAGTTTTAATTAATTTATATTGTATGCTATATCTGACACATGCAACCTTTTATGTATATCGTATTTATAAAACATTCATACAAATTGATTTTTCCAATCATTTCTTAATATAAGTCCAGAGAATAACGGAATGTTAGGTGACCACATTGAGTCATAATATTTCAGTTAATTATGAAATTATTATGTTTAACTTACTTACTTTTATTTGTGTTCTTTACGAGATTATGTTTGATTTAGAATATTTTATATATTTTGTTCTAATTTTATCAAAGCTATACATTTATGAATTATATTATATTTTCTTTTCTTTTGAATGAAACAATCTAATTGTGTTCTTTTCTTTTTATGAATCTTTGAATTTTTGAGACCTTTGGAATTTTAAAATGGATGTACCTATTTATGTATTCGTTCTTGACTACGTGCATCACGCGTAATGCATCCGCGGTAAAAATATGATTTCCGGAAAATTACGTGCAATTTAAATTTTTAAATTTGTGTTATTTTTAATGATTGCAATTTAATAGTCTACTTAAAATTCAAACAGTTTCGTGTTGTGCTGCTGTTTTTTTCATTTTCAATATATATGTATGTACGAAAAGTATTAGTAAAATAATTCGTAATGTTAAAATGTTCTCTTTAGTTTGTTTTGAGAGATTAAAAATGTACATATTGAGTTTATTTGAATAAGGTAGGAATGATGATAAAGAGGTATTAATTTGTTTTTTCTCCCAAAAATATAACAATATAATATAAAACTCTAAATACCAGCTTCCCTAAAGCACTAATTTTAAAATAATAACATTTATATATCTATCCTCGAGTAACATTAAAATATTATCACTATATATATAAATTATTAGCCAAAAATGGCAAAAAGTGTGTTAGCTCATATCATAAAAGAATTGAAATAAGCGTAAAATGTGTTAGC
>JAYRBW010077661.1:0-24495 GCA_036023295.1 Invenusta paracnida | reverse complement strand
TGTAAATGCATGTATACCGTATATTTTAATTAATCATAATTGTAAAGGGTTACCAGCTCGATCACTAAATAGTGCCTCTGGTCTCCCCAGTGTATATGTTTTTATATACTAAATATATTATTATTATACAGTCTGGACTGGCCAAACCGGAACCGTCCAAACCGGAATTTTGTCTATACCGGACACATTTTCAATCCCCATTTTTTTTACTATTCTTTATTATATAATAATATTGTCCAAACAAATAATATTGGCTAAACCGGAAACCGGACGATTTCTCATACAAATATACATGCGTTTACTATGTATTTTCCATTGTTCAAACTAGACACCATTCCACTATACAATTTTTCATTTGTATTCACACAATAGCCCCGAGACGATAACTAATTTATTGTCAAATGTTGCTCTGTTATAGAAAACTCATTCCTTACTAAACATACAATTGCGCAATCTTATTATGATAATCGACTCTGATAAAATATCACCGCTTATGGTAAACAGCCACCTAGTAAACCTATGCTTAGGGGGAAAGAGAGAGAAGTAAGTAGCCATTTCATTGTGTCATTGGTACAGCCCACCGTGATTTTGAATTGTATCGCACTCTGGGGGGAGTCTAAACCGAACTGTTAGCGCATAGGTATATTACTGTATTGTTATGAGTTATATAGTGAGCTTGTTTGCTCAATGCCTGAAGCATTCGTTAACATTGCTTTCCCTGTTATTGATGTAATCTTTCATAAAGCCAGTGTAGTAAATACATCAATGTCTATCATGAACGAGAAGAGACGTCGCGTTGAGAACAGTAGAAACTACGTGAGAAACAGTAATATGATATATAAACACTAAAATATCTCGAAGTTATAAAAATTTCGTCCAAACCGGACGATTTTAGATGCATTGAACATGTCCGGTTTAGCCGGTCTAGACAGTACAAAAAAATATACAATCAACAATGATGTTATAGAAAAAGATATAGGGCAATATAACAATTCGTTAATTGTGGTATTCTTTTTGAAAATAGGAGCCCTAACTCTTATTATACACTCCTACGTCTGATCTGTTACACATAGCATCTGTAAATAAATTATGAAGTCATAAAAAAATGATAGTCATAAAATATGTTATAAAAAATAGTATGTAACTTTTTTCTGATACGTTATCAGGAGGAATTTGCGTAATAAAACCATTTGATTTTTTTAAACAAAACAGAGGTCAACATTATTTTGCAAATGGAAAATTTTTGATAAATCTCTTATTTTCTGAAATATATGTTGGTCATAATTGCGTTTTATTGAAATTTAGAGAACTTATTTGCAATACTGAAGCTAAGAATAAAAAATACAGTTATTTGTAAAATATTTGTAACAGATAAAAATCCTCATATATCTAAGAATTGTGAAATTATTCAGAAAACAATAACAAAACAATCATATTATATTTTCATATGACAGTTCATATAATCAGGTATAGGCTCTAAATTTGATAAAATGCATGTATGTGTAACATAACTAAATAAAAGTATACAATACAAACAGTTGAGGTGATAATTGTTTTAGAAAATAAATGCACATAATTGGTATGTAAAATAAGTTCAATTATCTGATTATACTGTAGTAAACCCTAGAAAGCGGAATCTAAACGACGTAAAACATACTGTACAAAGTCTTTGCTACTTATTTTTAAAGCAAGGTGGAGAGTTGACAATTTCACCCTTTGTTATAAAACGTAAATAATTGTTTAGAATATTGTCAAATATAAATTTCGAAGTCTTCCATCACACACTTCTCCTAGCGGTACGCAATAATCTTGCCCATAACCTATAAATTTCGTACCTGCCTTCCATTTTTTAAATTTTTATACGGCTTGATAAATGTTATAAAATGCGAGATCTCAGTGTCTGTGGCACCACCTGATCGCAAGTATTCAGTCACCTGAAGAAATACATTATAGACTATAAATAGGTTTAAAAAAAACGATCATAAGTATTGCATATGAATTGAGATTAAGATGTACTAATTAATTTAGAACATCAATGAGATAAAAATATGCGTACATAAATTCAAAATAAAAACTGTTAATATTATCTTGATGAATAAATCGACACTTAATAGTAAAATATTGTATGCGCGGAGGGTACATAGGCGTACAGGGAAGAAGAAGGGGAGGGGTAACGGTAAAAGGTACTTATAAATTTAACAAAAACAATATTCACAGATTCCGAGTAAATTAATCCCGACAAAAGTAAAGCGGAGCAATGCAACAAGGCATCTGAATTATGGTTAAAAATATGATACATAAAGGTATAATATAATATTACAATAAATGTTCGAAACTGCTTATTCAAAAGAATTTAATTTGCAATTATAGGGCAAACTTTGTGACCTCCGGTACTGACATGTACATGTCGTTGGTGACAGATCGGTTTGTTACAGAATCAATACCGGTGTTTCACTTTATTGAGGTTTCCCTTCAATCGACGCCTTTCTTCGTTGCCAATACCATGGAGTGCAGTGATACAGAAGTAACACTTCTGATTTGGTAGAGCTACCGTTGACTAGTATATCCACTTCAACTCTTTCTCGATCTCGAACAGGGGTAATTAGATGTTGTTGTACCATTTGTGGGTCAACCAGGAGAGTTTGGATGCCTTTTCCGACAGGCGATTGTAGTGTTCTGTTTAACTCTCTGCGTATGACATGGGGCTTGATGATCTGTAAGTCAAGGTTCACTAGAAATTTGAAACGATTGATGTGTTCGTTGTTGCTTTCATATATGCAGTGAGAATTCAACGCTGCAACATCCAGTGCAAAAGTAAACACTGACAAAGTCCACGAGTTGCATATAGGCTGAGAAGAGTAGTCTTCAGAATTTTGTTTGCTATATCGACTCCGCAGCGTTGTGCATTGTAAAATTCGTTAAGGACCGGCTTCTTTTTGTTTCCGTCAGATACTTCAGGCTCACGATGAAGGGACGAAACCAGGCAGACATTTTTCCCTTTCTTTGGCACGTAACTGAGAGCCATTATGTTATGTTCATTAGTCCATCTAAATTTGGTTGACAGAACCTCTCTAGCTGCACAATCCTTGAGATCGACAGGCCATCCTTTCCGATTTGTTAGAATGGTCCCAACATATGTGAGCCGATGGTCCATGAGGTCTTTTACGGTCTCAATACTAGAGTAGAATCGGTCACCAGTAACGTTTCTACCGGTTCCATGTACATGGCGCGTCATCTCAATTACCAAATCCCGTGTCTTTCCTTTCGCTGTAAATCTGATAGTTGCAGGGCCGTGTGTGGAATTATTCGACTAATGTATCGCTTTTCAGCATCAGCTGTGGTACGAAATAGAAAGCCGTACTTGCCAGACTTGTCGGGCATGTACACGACATTGTCGGAAGCATACTTCCCATAGTACGGGCGTAGCGTTTCATCTATTGTAACACAAGCAGAATGCTTGAAATGCAGCTTTGAATTAAGGTCAAGATGGTCGAATAATTCTCGCATCTTGCTAATCGGTCATCAATATATTTTTGACCTATTGTGTCCTTGTCATGACAGGTAAGGTTGCACATCAACCATTCATATCTAACTAATGACATACTACAACGGTAAAAAGGATGGGAACTTATTCCCGAATACCATAGTGTTTGCAATCTTATAAACACCTCTTTATGAGCACCGCGAAGAAGTAACAATCCTAACACAGCATGTAATTCAACAATATCCAAATCCTGCGTCCTATCATCTACATCCAAACCATTCATTCTTCGCACTTCAACCATCCTAATATTGGTATAAATAACTAACTTTCTAAGTAGCGAATTATCCAAAAATAAAAAAACAGTCTTCCTCCGCTCTAGAAGCTCTACCAACTGGACCTTCTCTCTCGGACCTTCCTTGCATGCTTTGTAATGATATCGAAATTTAACGCAATCAATGTAAAGGTGGATATTTAAACGCAAAAGTCCGCCAAGAAACGATTTCAGTATTTTTCATATTTATTTACGATAATTAAAGTAAATTAAAAGCATACAAACAATTAACACTACTTAATTTACTACTTTTTTTAATCTGCAGAATGTTGCACACAATATAGACGATTGAGTACTGCTAACTATTGATTATTTCAATAATTATATGGATAATTCTTCATAAATGTTACGTTGGCTTAGGTACACAATAGGTACACAATAGGTACACAATAGGTACACGATATTAAGACAATATGTACATAATAGATAGAGACAATAGGTACATAATAGGTCGTAGACAGCGATACGTTATGTAATACGATTGCCAAATATATAACACATGTTATAAAGCATATTTGATTGGTTGACTGCATATTTTGTCAAATTGCCGTATAAAGCTATCAAGTCAATTTCTTTAACACGTTAGTTATTGGTTACTGAACCTCTAGTATATTTGAATATAGCCTAATATCCCCTCTGAATATACATCGCGCTCAAAATAATTTTTGTGTTTTCGGTCGCACCAGTTATTTCAGTAACTTGTCATACGTTATTTCCCGAAGAATGGCAAGACGAATTACTGTCCAGCAAGCACTTCAAAGGGATGATAGGGGTGATGACTCCCAAAGAGAATGAGAGGAAGAAGTCACTAATGTAGAAGATTCAGCAGGCGAAGAATATAGTGGAGACGACGAAGCAGAAGAAAATGACGAGCCAGTAAGAGGTCAAGTTGCTGGACGAGATGGAACACGATGGACAGTGCACTGCTGGCTAAGGACGAAAAAGACGTTGAATATTGAGAGCAAAAAACATTGTTTTCGAAAGAGTCGGTGTATACCGTGAGTACACCGTGAAATTAATCAACGAGTTCGCCCAAGAATCTCGCACAAATTGGTCGACCAATGAAGAAGAAGTCAAACAATTTATTGACCTGCTAACTTTCAAAAAGAATTATTTTTAGCCAAGAAAAATTGTCCTAGCACGGATTTGGCGTTTCTTGTGCCAGATATGCGATATATTAATATTAAACTCAAAATAAAACTATTTCTAATTTAAATAGTACTTTTCTCAACGCATAAACTTTTTCACAGATTTTGTAACACTTAACGTAACCGTTGCTAATAAAGTTTACCCAATGTAAATTAATCAAATATTTCCAGTCAAACTTAATATAATTGTATATGGTCAAAATAAGTGGTATATTTTTAAATTAAATAACATCACATGACATGAATATATTACCATATATATATATAATATTATGTACAATACATAATGATGCACATAAAAACATTTACATGAAGATGATAATGACATTCGATGGAAAAGCAAAATATATATTTAGAGATGGCAATCCATTTGGTTTTGCTTTCTCACTTGCAATGTTTAATAGGGATCAATACTATTCAAGTTTACACTATTTAAGAAAAATATTAAAAACAGCACAGCATAAATCTAAGTCAATTTCGATGAGGTGACGGACGACACTTTATGCAGAAAATAGTGAGTTTATCAACATGCATGATAATGTCCATGAAATGTAGGTATCTTTATCTTTGTATTTAATACTTATTAACGGTAGTAAAAAAACAAAAAACATAATTAGTTACTAGGTAAGTAAACCATCTATTCTTCCTCATGACGACTATTAATAGAAGCATGCTGACAGTATTCCGAATACATGTCTTCAACATTTAATACTGCATATCTACAAAAAGATGACACGGCTAAATTTTGTTTTAACGTGTTTGTTCCTTTATCGATTTTATTTTTAATATTAACGTTAAATGAAAGTCTGATTTTGATATAGTTATGCGCCAAAACTGTGTTAAATTGAATTTCCCGTTTAATTTGACGCTTATAAAATTCTACACTGACAGACTTGTTAAATTGATATTAATACTTGTTTTCATATCTTTTGAGGGTTAAAGAGAATATAATTAAATAGATAAACAACTATAATTGATGTCTACAAAATAATGTCCAATAAATTAAGACATCTACATATATATAGTATAAGTTAACAAACAACATCAATATTTAATTCGAGTATACTTTGTGTATCCTGGACTCACAATTTGGATAAACTATCGTTGATTTATAATAAATATAATACTATTATCTATTTAATGGGATCACTCTTTGTCTATGTGTTTATTTTCAATCTATATATTCAACACACATACTTGGTAAATATAATGATAAAATTACATCGATGGGGTTAATGTTGTCTACTTTATTCTTACACATGATTGAAACAATGTTTTTGGATGTGGTATATTATGCATTTATATCTGCTATTAGATAATGCATACAGCTATAGAATATTTTAATGATTTAACCAAATTAGACTTAAAAAAAGTATAATTCAATGCAATTTCATCTGAGTAAACATTTTGAACAATTGAAAACGAATCATTAGTATCTAGGTACTTCTTAACAAAGAATCCTATTTAAACACCATTTAAAATGAAATGTACGTAACAAGTAATGTTACTACTCATAAACGTATACATATGGTACATATTATATTGATCGTTAACATTTTTATAGTGTCTGTAGTAACTTAATTTAATGAATGTTCACCAACTAACTTACATACCAAATAATTATTATGTAATATTGTAAGATGACAAAGAAATACCATAAACATGTATAATTTGTAATGATGGCACAATACATGATAAACACACTGAGTAATAGTTCCACATTATCGAGGATCATGATGAGACATGACTTTAACACGATGATCAACTTCGATTACCGATGAAATCCGTGAGACTGAAAACTCATAGTAACATTAATTAATCTTTTTGCTAGTTTTGTCAAACAAAAAATAGTATTACTTATTGCACTATAAACATTTACTATTGAATATATATACACATGTTATAGGAAATTTAAAGTCCTGTTGAGTTTGTATCATTCAGTCCTCGAATACTATATTTGTACCATGTTTCACTAGATACTACAACATCAATATACTATGGTAACACACAGTATTTATATACACTATTTACAAAACATTATGGTTTACAGAGCTTTAAGAGTATAATGCAACAACAGAATCACAGTAGATAACGTTTAAACAAAACTATGGCATGATCTGGCAAAACAAAACCGTGTATATGCAAGTAAGTAGTACTAGCAGTAGTATTAAGAGAATTAGCAGACGCTTTCGATCGCTATAGATAATCCCATGAAACTATAGTTAATGTTCTGAAAAAAAGAAAAAATAATAAAACGATTTTAAAATTGCGATTTTGAATTGTTTCCTTTACTACCTGTAACTATTGTCTATAAGAATACATTTTCCATGCCTTAATATATATGTACGTATATATATATTTGAACAAAGTAAAATAATTAATTTGTAAAAATTATATATTGTTTGTATGTGAAACATGAAATCATGTTGCTATTTGTATGAAAAGTATACGTAGTGCTAGCTTGGAAGAAACAAAATAATTAAACGAAACCTGCCAATTATTCAGGATTGGACATTCCTTCGCTACAAATTATATCAAGTGTATCAAAATTCTATTCAATGAATTCTATTTAATATAATACTTTGCGACTTCCTTGCTTCGTAATGTAGTAGAAAAAATACGAAAGCAATTATTTTTGTGTGGAACATTTGACTATACAGTCAAACTTTGAAATAACAAAACGATTATTTAATTTGCAGAAAATGGGTGTTATCTATGTTTATTAATTTTCTGAACACATCGGTCATCTTTTTGGTCTATACATTTATTATGTTAATACTTGTCATTAGTGAAGCTTACCTAATTATAGCTATGTCATATTTTTTGTCATATTTTATCTCGACTTGATTTTAATGTATACATACGTAGTATATCCAATATAGACAGAGTTTGGTATAATATCCGTTGTGTTGCACTTAATCAAGTCACGATGGCGTTATTTGTTATTTTCAAATCTATTTTTTAATTGCAAATTTCTAAAGTAAATATTTATAAGCAATACTATATTCCTGAATACTACTTCAATTGTATAAGATGAACAAATAGTTTGATGCAACTTGGTTTGCATAAACACATAGGTACATGGATGCAACGAAGTATTATCAAATTATTCGTTAACATTGAACAATATTCTACGTGAAATGCATAAACTACCAAATATGACGCATACATGTTATGGCATTCATAATTTTCTCACCTATTACAGACAAACGTTGGTCAGTTGATGTGACAGCATTGTTTATCCTGTCATTTGCAAAGGTGACCATAGTTTGATCTTCACCGTTCATTTCTTCCAGTTTGTAACTCACAGCTGCAGCATCTTTGTCATTTAACTGCGCGGACTCTGTGGAAATACGTACATTACATTGATGTATTGCTGCTAATATAATATATATATATATATCATTAGTTAGGCAGGCGTTACACAATAATAACTAAGGCAGTATGAAACAACAACAATTCAAAGAGATACCTAATGACATTAAATAGTAGTGTAAAGTTCTGTTGTAAATTCAGCGTATTTAATGAATAAATTTAAATAATTTGGAATATATGAATATATATTACTAGCAAAAATTGCAGTAGTAGAGATATTAGAACAATATAAACGCTCATATACATTTTAATCCTAGATTTCAACGTTTAAATTATCGCGAAAATTTAGGAATTACGGCCGTGAAAAATGTTTTGGATATTAATATATAAATAAATGCTAAACAGCCACCGACCACCATAAAATGAAGCGATTGCATTGGACGCAACACAACACAACTATGTAAATATCATAATTATGAGTTTAAAATATGCATGGATAATTGGTTACTTCAATTCATCAACTGACACGCCATTAAATACTCATTATATGTATTAGTTGTGTTGTGTCCAACACATTCGCCTAAGTTTATGGGTTCTGGTGGCTTGATGCAATTGTGTTAAGCAATCAATATTTATTACCTAGCTATCAGGATGGTATCATATTATAAGAAAAAACAATTATTATAATGTAGGTGCTCCAATTTCGATTGCTCTTTTAATAGAATGCTGATTTGGATTATTTGTTCGTATTTAATATATCAATATAATGGATATTTCGTCTGCTTAGTTGGAGCAATATGTAATTACGTGGCACATCTTTTCAGATTTTACCTAAATTGTATTATACATTTCAAAATAATTAAAATATACTTTATAAAAAAATATGTTATAAAAAATACATATAAAATGTAATATGCATACATTATACACTTCATTGACTAAATTCAACAAATACGTTTTGGTACATTCTGTAGAATATGTATGGTCTTTTCAA
The DNA here is from genome assembly GCA_036023295.1 of Invenusta paracnida. Classification (NCBI taxonomy): domain Eukaryota; kingdom Metazoa; phylum Platyhelminthes; order Proseriata; family Coelogynoporidae; genus Invenusta; species Invenusta paracnida. The sequence continues at coordinate 15,223 of JAYRBW010077661.1, read as the reverse complement.
TAAGAATAGTGGAAAGTGATGTTACGTCAGTCCAGTACTAACATACCATTATGAGGATATTACGTCAGTCCAGTGCTAACATACCATTATGGGGATATTACGTCAGTCCAGTGCTAACATACCATTATGAGGATATTACGTCAGTCCAGTACTAACATACCATTATGGGAATATTACGTCAGTCCAGTGCTAACATACCATTATGGGGATATTACGTCAGTCCAGTGCTAACATACCATTATGGGGATATTACGTCAGTCCAGTACTAACATACCATTATGTACACGTGTAGTAGGGGTAGTAGGGACCGGATTCTTGGACGAATTTGGATGATGACGATGGGTGCAGTTACACCAGCCTTGTCGAGCCTCGGGTTTGAAAACGCAATAGAAGAGGAAGATAAAAAAGCCCTGAAAATGGGTAGCCAAACATAAAATGACACGTATGTTTCAAACATGCACGGACATTACAAGTATTATACTTAAAATACTACATTTTCAATAAATTAATGAATACACAGAGCGCCGTATTGACTTTATTTATTAACATATACTTTGTTTAAAATGTACATTTTATATGTTTCATCTGTCTACATCTAAATAAATTGTATTTGCTTCAAAATGTATTAAAAATGGTTAATACTTAATGTTATAAAATAATGTTTAAAAAATTAACAATTTAACTTTGTGATGACATTTAACCAGACGAGATAGAAGCATTGACCGTTTCTACAGTTTTTCAATGTGATGGCAGTTAATTTACCCACCGCTTGACTATATTATGCTGATATTTCGCTGGTTTGGAGGCTCTTGTTTAAGTTATCACAAATTTGAAACAGCATCGTGCCAAAAAGATGAAAATAGTATGAATAAATTTAGAACACTGTGTGGAAATAGTATTTGTCTTACATGATATAAAGAATGTAGCAATGCTTCAGGAATATAGTATTCCTAAACTGAGAATGAAGAATTTTCTCATTTTTATAACTGACACCCACCGATCATTCTAATTCGTCAAACTAAATGTAAACCAGCACTAATGAAATAATTAAATTTAATTAAATTTATAAATTTAATCTGCTTTAATATTAACTACATTTAGCATTAAGAAATTTCTTCAAAACAGCATTATAATTATATAAATATTTATTTTATAGAAAGATATTTCTATAGATATTTTCTAAGATATTATTTCAAGAAAATGTGCCTGTTACGAAAATTATTGCACCTCTCAATTAAAATTTCCTGAATCCGCCACTGGCTTTGCATGAATAAAAAGTACATTATTTATGATTTATTTTCTTCTTAGGCCTTCTCCTAGATGTACAATCTAAAGGAAATCCATTATAGTATACGTGTCAGATATTCGCAGATAAAACGATTTTAGATAATAATAATTATCGCAGATAATAAGCGCACACCACTGGAAGGCGTATTGCCTGTTCGTCTTGGTATAAGATTACCAATTATTCGATATCATTGAAAAAGTACATGTATAACTTCAACGGTGTATCCCCAGTAACTAAATAACCGATAACATTAAATCCTTGGAATCGTCAAGGCAATCACTTCAACAGGTCAGCTAAAGTCAAATATTTGCAAACATTTAAATATTGTCTCCATGTAACCCCTGCATACTAATAGGGGGGGGGGTTTGAGTGGGGCAGCTCCCGATTTTTGTTGTGATTATAACAAATGAATAAAAAGCGCTGCAAATTTCTGTGACTTTCCTAAAATAACATTTTACAACTGTTAGCGCTAAATTCACGATTGTGAACCCACCAGAAGGTAGCCACGTGTCCACACTCCAAATATGCACCCCATACCGTGACCACACATCCCTTTGTAAAATATAGCAAAATATATTTAATATATAAAAAATTTACATCGGGATAGGGATGCGCAAAAATGCCCTGTATGGATATGGTTTTAATATATATGTTTAAAGTAATCGTATAAGACTCCGTTGTAAACTCTATCCATGCCGGGCTGTTTCGTGCATCCATGTATATCCAGGGCGAAGGGGTTCGTTTATAGAACCCACCTATCTCTTTTTATATTGTTAAACAATGACGTGTTCCAACATATTCTATTGAAACAATGGTCAAACATATTTATAAAATAACAAAATATAAGGTAAACGTATGCATTTTTATAATTTAGAAATCGATTTTTTGTTGAAATATTTTCCCCAAACAAATTTATACTTTGAACTTAGTTAGTATATCTATTATATTGTGCAGACGTCAACATGGTAGACATGGGAGACGAGTTTCAGGTTCTATGCATTTGTAAATTATAAAACTACCTCAAAACTTGTAACACTGACCTGCGCGCTGTTGCACAGAATGAAGAGAAAGTCCACAAAATAATGAAACCGCATCAGAGCAATGACCCATGTTATGCCCAGGACAATGCACAGACCCACAGCTCCTCGGATCTGAGTGGCAATTGTGAATATGGTTTCTTTCGGGTTCACCATGATGGCCTTCTGCTCACGACGTCGACGGCGAAGGGTTCGCATCACCAGTCCAAAAATGGTCATGTTGACCAGAATGACGAGGAAAACGGGTGTCATGAAAGCGACCATCATCGGAGTAAAGGCGAGCCAACACCTGGGGAAGTGTATCGTAGTAAATACAGTGCTAAACATAAAGTAGAAAGCAGTGTTGGCAATATTGCTTCTATTAAAAATCTGTTTAATAATATCGTAACTGATATAATATGTAAATTTTCATAATAGTTTTAGATATAAATGTAACTATATAGTATTGGAGATACTTATGAAACGCTCAACATTAAAAAATAAATAAAAATCGAAATAGTTGAGACTTAATTTTAAATTTCCAATAATAAATAATGAGATAAACACGAAAACAATATGAAATCCATATATGTGTATTCATTTAGAAATAAATATAAAATAATTAAAGTTAATATTTAATAATAAATAATATATCTACAATAGTTTAGCGTGACAAAGAATATGTACAGGAATATACTCACAGGACTAAAAACAAAACATTTGAAAAAACCACAAAATGGCAGCGATTGTATCTTCGTCTATTGACTTTCTTAGGTTAATCTATGTAATTAATCTATGTATAGTTAATTATAACGTTCGATATCTATGTACAAAACGAGTGGATAACAACTAATCGATCATTATATTATTGCACACTTATAGCAGTTGACATATCACCGATTATCAAATTGAATTTTAACACATAAACATAAGAAAGCCACGATAAAACAAACAATTTGAATTAACTAATTACAAGTTACAATAATGTTAATACATTTTAAAATCGTTCAATATTTAAAGTGTTTCCCTATTATAAGTCCATGTGCACCCCATTTGTCCAGCATGTGATTCTCTTGCGAAGCATTATTCTTACTTATTTAGCAAAACGTATGCATGTATGCAGTCATTATAATGAAATATTTCAAAAATTACTTTATTTTTACTGCAGTGTTTTTTTTATAAAATTAATGTGGTTTAATATGATGCTTAATATTGCAATAATAATGTTATAACATAAAAACATGCTTTTAGGAAGTATAATAATATGATTTACAAATAATGATTCCAGAACAAGACTTACATTTGTCGGTATGTGTAATTGTCGATGTTTATGGCCAATGTGGTCCCAACAATTAGTACCGGAGTGCCTGAAATTAAAATTATATGACATATTGTTCCTCAATAAATGTATTTACAAGACACACATGCATACTTTACGTTGTATATAACTTAAATAATGTATCACCAAAAACAGTCCGTACATGGTTTTTACTATTTAAAATATGCACTATGTAATCAAGTTGAAAAATAAATCCCCTTTTGTTTACGCCGTAGCTATAAAGAACAAGCGTGAAATTGACGTCTGCAATTAAACTACATACTTTATATATTATACATGTAGTAAACTCAATGTAGGAGTATCAATTGGCAAGAATATGTCTATCTTATCAGCGTTAATAAATGCTATAAAGACGAGATACGAACACAAACAAAAGCTATCTTTTCAAATAATAAAAGCAACTTTTTTAAACGATAACAGCAAAAAATGCTATGTAAAGAGTTTGTATAGTCATTTTTTCGATAGCTGTGTAAATGTCGGAGATATTGCGAGTTTTAAAATATATATTTTATATGTCAAATGTAAGAAAATTACTTATGCCCGAGAAAAAATCAATGGTAAATATATGATGTGATGTAAGTATGTGAAAACCTATCGTACTTGTAACTCAGAAACCGTAATTTACTTATAATTGTCCTGCTAAGTGTCATTTTATAATATTCAAGTGCTTTGCGATCGGAAAGAAAGTCTAAGACATTTATTTTGATATTAGAAAAGCGACAGGAGTCGGATATTATATATAGTTAAGGATTAAATGTGTTTTTTTCCAAAATACGCAAACATTACATTAAAAGTTTAATATAGTTCCAATGAAACAATTTTTATGGCGATTGGACTGTGTTATTTGCGGCATAAATGGTCAATATTTGCGAAGTGGCATGTTGTTTTGTCTAGTATACATTTTGAGACAGGCATGCTATGAAATAGAGGAGACAGGCATATGTTAAAATAGGCATGCGGGTAAACGATTAATGTTTTAGGATCCTTGGCGATTTTATAAAGGATGGATTTACAGGTGGTCAGTCATCTGACGCTGAGCTTTTCCAACGAGTATTTAATAAGCAATTCAATTGTAGTTATAATTGTGCTCGCTGGGTGGAATTCCGATCACCATATTTTGCAGAACACGTTTTTGGATGTATTCGATGCTTGTTGACTGTTTCTTGAGTAATAGTAAAATGGCACACCGAGATGCCTTAATCAAGGATGCTTATTAATTATGACAGCCGTGTAAAATTTGATAATCCATTTATTGTCAAGCCCGGCTCTAATCATGTAGACTTAAGAATGGAGGCGATGGTTGCAAGAACAACTTGAATGTGATCACTCCAGATTAATTGATCGTTGATATAGAATCCGAGGAGCCATATAGCTGTTCTAGTAGGCTAAATAATTAAACAATCGACAACTGTGTTCTTCCCATGTAGAAACACTTCTTTAAAATATGTCATCGTAGTGCTGTTCTTCTATTTGCATTTAATATCATTTTATGTTGGGAAGCAATATTCGATATTTAATATTATAAGATTTAAGATTTTTATATTATATTGTCGTATAATGTACAATCCGACTGTCGGTTAAATACTGACCCCAAGCAAAGAGGCTGGCCTTGAGCATGAACTTTGAGACATGTGTCCCGAAGATCTTGACACAGGAGAGGTAGAGATAGAAGGACTCGACAGCGGACCAGCACATCACAGAGAGCAGAAAATAATGGAGCAAAACACCAATGACCTAGAAATGAAGGGGAGAATGAGGAAGAGAGATGTGTTGATAAGCCGAACATGAACAAGTAGAAGGATAATCGTTCGATCAATAGATAGAAATAGCAAGTTATTGGGACTACAGAAGAGCACCGATTTACTGTACATACCATGCAAATACATTCATATAGATACATATAGGCGAGTGAAACTAAATCCATCGATGGTATGGCACATTTGCAATAATGGTCAACATGAATACTGTATTTGCTTGTATATGTGGTAAATTGTTTGCATATTAAATATAACGAAGAAGCCACAATCGCTTTAACAAAAATATCAATCTTTGAAAACACAGTAACTTTCGGTTAATACATAAAGAGCACAATCATGCGTAAATAATGAATTGGAATTTAAAGTTTGTGTGTTAATACTATATGATTAATAAAGTTTAAATATAATTGCTACATGTGCAGAAATTATATGATTGAAAGACAAAGGGATAATTTCAATTAGATTGTTAGAATTACAAAGTAATGACAAGAAATATATTGTAATTATTAAAGCAAAAAAAGGATGATTATACAAGTTTCGGATATATCATTAATTAATCATCTTGCAATATAACTATTAGCAGAAAATAAAACAGTATTTATGTTTAAAAGTTGTTTATTTTGAAATTTATAATGAAAGTATAAATATTATAAAATGCTGCGAGTATTGTAGTTAAAGCATTATAACAAATATTGTGCGTGGAATTAAAATATATTGAATCGTTGGTATTCAAAACGTGTTAAAAAGTGCGTTACTGTTACTATTGTTAAGGATATTATCGAAACGATATTGATTTAACAGTATAATATCTGTAAGTCATTTTACTTCAGTAAAACTATAGTAGGGTTCTCAGCATCCGTATTAAATAACACAGAAAATCCATCCTTCACAATAATATCATTAACCTAGCTGTTTTTAACACTTTTCATCTCAAATCATTTCATTTTTTATGTTGTCAATTTTAATTACAATTCAATAACTTACTAATATTCGTAGACATTTTGAATCTGCTTTCATCAAAGTTATAATAGCCAACTTTTAAACTGAAACCATTGACAAAGATTTAAATATTGTTTTATTTTACATAATATAAAACTTAAGTATATCAGTTATGAGACACGCTCCAAGATTCCATTTAATTGAAAATAACACTCTTTGACTTATGTAGTATGTTAGCGAACTGGCACAAGACAGGTGTATTTAAGACTATACTAGAATACCTATCTAGATAGACGGAATATTATCCGAAGTATTCGCCTAAATATCTAAGTAAAAACTAGAAGCTAGTTTGATATTATTTATATTGTAACATATAATAATATGTCATTAAATATCGAAAAACGCACACGAAATATATAATTGCGTCAAAGCCGTAATTATCTCATGTTTCTCCCAATTATTGCATAATAATATTATTTTATTTATTGTTTAGTACATTTAGATATATTATCACATCATAACAACGGTGAGAATTACATAAACTTATGATGAACATTATTTGGCTTTTTATTATCACTAACAAATCCAAACTAATAGGTTCTACAACTTTTCTTGACAATTTAGTGTCACTTTTAAGCATTAGTTGTGTTAATTGTGTTATACATAATATAGCGGTGAATTCTAGTAACTCTTTAAAATATTTAACATATCAAACATTGAAAAACGTAAATAAGCAATATATTCCATATTGTTTTAATGTAAAACTTTACAAAAATATATTTTGCAATGACATTAGTATTACAGTTATAATATATTTCCGAGATAAACTTTGAATACAATCAAATAAATATAATCAGCCTCCAAAGAAACACTTAATAAATGTAATCATTTTATATTTGCGAGATTCACGCTATATGCTCATAAAGTAAAAATGCTTTCAAGATATCATCGGTAAATAAATAATGTAAATATAAATACACCACGTTGAAATTTAACATATCAAATATATACTCAGTAAACTTAAAGAGTTAACATTATATTTGTTCTGTAATTAATATGTAGTTGCTTTATTTTGGAAACGCTGATCGAAAATAATGTTGATGATACTATCTTCTATTTTACATAATATGACCCTAAAATATTATAATTAATACGTAGGTACAATTCAATATATTATATTTCTATTTTACAAAGTATATCATATCTATTACCCTATCTGTAAAAATGCACCACTCCGTAATGTAAATTTACTATATAGCTACAATACAAGTGTGAATTCGAGTGACCATTAAAAGATCGATAATTATAATTTTAGTCAAGAATATACATATATATATATATTATAGATAAATGCTTTAATATGACACTTGCACATAATACATATGTATGCAGACGTTTGAAAGTCAGACAGTCAATTACAGCAATAATTATTAATGCAACGCAATTATAAATTTAAAATAAACGGACTTGTATGATAACGCATTAAACATTGTCATTAAAATATAAAACGAATTGACTAAAAGATAATTTGATATGGGAAATAATTGTAACGAAATAATATAAAATGTGTTATACTTATTATTGGGGTGAACTTCTACAGATCAATGACAGGCTTTCCTATACTTTCTCTTCTATAAAATATACATACTTCAAAAGTGTATAATGAACTTCAACGATACAGAAATAGCGCACACATGTATATATCTAAATATCTAACCGCAGTTCCCAAAGCATGCACAATAAATGTAATATTTATAAATATAATGTATATTGTTTAAAAACAAAAAACATTTGATGTTATCGATAAATATAGAACGCTTTGTATTGAACTAATCTTAAGGATTTTATTCAAATATAATTCAATTAAATTAACTATGTACTTAGTTATATAAATGAACTTTCTTTTGATTGATACGTAAACGTGCTATGTTTATGACCCCTTTATATTGAAAATGAATGGTTCTATACCACAGGTTAAGCTTTTCTTAACGGGTGTTTGTGTAACTTACGACATATAATTGCAGTATACTACCATGCAACATGCTATAATCCTTACCTTGCAACTGCTCGCATCCTTTTTCGCTCGTTCACTGATGACGAAAGCGATATTGGCACCAATCAAAGTGCCGCATAAGCAGATTAAAATCTTACCCGGAGGCTCTTTTCGAAGTTTTCTGTATGTGAGAATATTTCAAGAATAATATTAACATTAGAAAACACAACATATGTATGCTAATTCAAGTTAAATATGATAGTTATTGAAAATACACATTCGGCGAAATATATTTAGATATATACATTACTTTCAAAAACGTTTAAATAACAATAACAAAGCATAGAACTTTTAATATACATATATAAGCATCTTATATTATATACCTATTGTTTAAGATTTTGCCTTAACAACTAAACAGAAAATTATTTGCTTACATATTTGAAATATTGATACAAGATACATGATACAAAATATATGTTTTATTACTGAGCTATTTATCAACATTACACGAAAGTTGTGTATGCAACTTATAATTTAAATTATTTATATAATTAAGCTCTATATTATAATATACATAATTCACATACTGAACAACCTGACACGTTTTTAAAACATAACTATTATAAATTGTTTGTGTTTATAACATAATTCTGAGCTTTGTCTTATTGATTGCAACACATATTTACGCTCCCATTTTTTTACAATATTAAAGGCCTACAATATTACTATATATTTATTTAACTTGCAGTAAATAAAATTATTAAAAAAACTTGTCCTATCGAAATATCATTGCTTTTAATATCATTTTCAACAATGCTCTATACATTGGACTGTAAGTTGACTGTAAGTGTTTGATTGACTGGTTTGTTTAGAACTCGTCGTTGGAATGACGCGTTACCAAAGATGTGTTGACCAGATTTACATAATGTTCAGATTAATTCCATCAATACCCTAATAGCCTGTTGTCCTCGAACTGCTCTGCTTTTGCTTCTAGCTTGGGACTAAACGTATAAAATGCAATCAAAGCTCATCGATGCATGTGTGAGTTCACTGTTAACTCCTTCATGCGATATCCTCTCCACAGAACGTATTTGTGCTTCATTCTTTCTTTCAGAATTGGTCTCTGCCGGTGTTGTTTATCATTTCTTCGTATAGTGATAATCGGCATTCCTATTATCTTTTCAAGTTATTGTAATAATACCTATAATATTAACTAAGAGCTAATTAAAATATTACGTTTAGTTGGTAAACTTAGCTTCAGCTCTTCCTTTACTTGACTTAGAGTTAAACGCTGAATTTGCTTTAATATTATTTCAGATTTCGGCTAGCATCACTTTTTAAACTGTTATATTTTTGCGCCCAGGGTTCATTCACATATCGATATATACCAATATGGAAAACAAACTGCCAAAATAAATTTAGTTTTCATTTTTAAATAGGTATATAGTTTTCATTTTCCGAAATTCTATTTTATAACAATACAGATATACATATATTTTAAGGATACTGTAAACAACAAAGGGAAAATAACATGTTCCGCTGAATGTATCGTTTCAGTTTTTAAATTATTGATTATATGGGCGGCCGCTAAATCTAGGTAAATCCCTTTTAATATGTGTCCAATAAACAGGATTTACTGCTATTAATAGTACGAGTCAAATCTCGACTCAGGAAAAGCGCAACTGGAACAACCATGTTGCGTAAGAGTTTAATTATTCGTAAGATTGAGTTAAGTAACTTGGAAGCTTTCTAAAGTTCTAAGACAGTAGACCGTAAATAATAAAGTCAACCGACTCGACAGTTTAAATAAATATTTCTAACTCTCGAAAATGTAAACACCGCTAAACATGTAGTGGCACCATTTTAGTGTTTGATAGAGGGAGAACTCCTCGATTAGTTAGCGTTAAATAAAAGTTGTGCAAGCACACTAAAGTAGACAAGATCAAAAACAAAGGTTAACTGAAATAAACTAACATTTCCCAAAGGAAACGAGAGGCTAATAGAATATTGAAGTCTGTATATAATATGACTGCTACTATTTATATGTCCATTTTTAGAATGCTTTGAAAAAAATACACAAAAACAATAATACAAACAAGTTATGGAAATCAAAACGTAGGTTACTGTAAGGGACTGATTCTCTGCAGTGTGCTTGTATTGATTTTGTGCAAGCGCAACCATCACACTTCCCATAACACTACATTATTGATGCATTTTAGAAAAACATATTTAGCTTCACAGCACAAGTGTGCAGAATATCAATGAATAGTTTAATTATATTAATATTTAAATTGTTATATTATAACCAAACACTATATTTAGTTTATGTATTATAGAATATATGTAGAGTGACCATTGTTTGTTGTATTCCCCAAATAGCTTACGATAAAAAATACAGTTCGATGATGGATTATATGACGATAGCGAAATGAATGATCAGTTTTACAATTGTTAATTGATCGACTCGTAAAATATATATATGCATATATATATAACAATTATATCGTTATAAGAGAATATACATGAACAGTTAACATATTCTGTGTTATTTTACTCTAACACAATAAACATATTTGAGACAAAATGCAATACATAAAATTAATCTAAACCAATAAAGTTACGAATAAATAGTTGTGAAAACATAAATTAGGATTTTCAAATTAACTTTCAACTAAAAAGAAATAAAAAATTTGGCAATATGCTTTGGATTATTTCAGTATCATTAACAATTCTTGGAAAACGGAAAATTCAAAACTCGTGCAATATTTTGAGGAATATAATACATAAAACAAAACAATGAAAGAATATTTATATTGCACCATGTGCACTATAACTCTAAAATATTGTGCAAGTTACATATATTAAGTGATATTAAGAGATATACATCAATGTCTACAATAAATTGAGTCTAATTATAAAAAACCTGAATGCTCGAAAAAAACTACCAACTCCATTACATATATTAAATCCTGTAATGTCTGCAACACCCCAGATTTCGTTTTGATATACATGTATATATGTAAACTTTTTTATGTATACAAGTATATATGTATATATAATTGCTCAAAATCGTATTAAATTGGAAAATATTTTATCTTTTTGAAAATATTCTCAGTTGTGCAGTTTGTATAGGTATATATCTATTTTTTTATAAATTGCAAAATTAATCCATAAAGTAAGCATCAGTTGTTATCATTTTTAAGTTTGAAAATGTCACGTAAATTGTTTGTTTTTTACTTCATGTTTATTTTACTATAATTATTTACATGATCTCAAATTCATAAATACGTTACATAAAAAAACAGTAATTGCTCAGCAAAGTAATTTATATTAATTCCACCATAAAACTCAATACCTTTTTTAGGATAATATATCAATAAAGAAACAAGGAATATTTAATGAAAATAAAGATACATAAATAATGTTGCGTTGCATAATAACATGAGTTATATTCAACTAGGATGGTATATTATCTACCTCCAAAACAATGACAGCAGTCCGTGATACCTTTATTAGATAAATATAGATAACTTTTTTTTAGATGCATAAAAACAATTGAGTGAATATGATTCAAATTAGTGGTATATCATTGTCCATCGTACGAGATGTTATATTGGATAAAGGATGAACAGTTGACGATATTCTAGCATCCTGTCGGTTTAACTTTCATCTCGGCCCATTCAATGTTATTATTGTACTTGTCAGACTAAAAAAATTGAACAGTGGGTGACTTGGAGCCGACGATAGCATGGTCGCCAGTTAAATAAAAATTGAGACAGGTATTGTACCACCAATCACCAAAATATCTTCACACATCTTCGTTTTGCATTGTCCTTGTCAATTGTATAGAAACGAGTGTTATTGTGATGAAGCAGGAAATCATATCCAAACATGTTCCCTCCACTTTTTCGGTCCCATGTCATGAAGTATTGACTCGACTCTGGCCCAACTTTGAAGCTATCCATAGAGAACCACTTTTCATCGATCCCTTTGCCCATCTTCACCATCAATTGACTTCCAAATTCGGCCAGGTAGTGTATGAAGTCGTTACCCAACCATTGTTCACCGTTGATATCACCGAATCCCTTCTTGTAAGTCGCCCAATTTGCAGTGAAATTAACTCGTCTCTCGGATGTGTCCTTTTGTCGGTATAGGATGGTTATGTAACCGTCCTTGTGACAATTGACAAGGGTTGAAGTTCCAATTTTTCCGTATCTCTTGGTATGCCGCAAGCGGTAAACTCCGGCCAATGGACAGCATCTTTCATTCGTTTCTAGGACATCTAGTCTCCAACTGGCAGCTGCTTCTACTAACGGTGCATTTGACAGCCGCTGTCAAATGCACCGTTAGTAGAAGCGGGAGCAGAACAAGTGCCAAGTGACCCATCTGAAAATGGAGCAACAAGGGACAAACAACTAAAAGTTAAATATTAATATAAACGTCATTCTCGTGTTAGTTAGGTAATCAGGTTACTGTAATAGTATCAAAATGATTACTTAATATTCAGAACATGCAAAAATTACTTCATGTAGGTTGCAAACACATAGATGTAATCATAAATATAAATATAAAGAATATACTTATTTATTTAAATATTCTTATAAAACAAATAATAATATATCATTTATAGTCTATTTACTAGTTTTTGTATCGTTGTAATACCAATCTGGAAAAGGATATATTTAGTATTGATCAAATTATTACTTCTTCAAATTGATCACCATATTTTTCAGATAATTAATATATGCATATAGAAAGTAAAATACATATATATATGGTTTAAACTAATTTTGAAATATATAAATAATTCTGTAATTGAATATTATTAGCTCAAACGTCAATTTTTTTACTCAAATGTATAATATGTAAAAATGGTCAATATATTATATAACAGTGAATTCGAAATGTTTCATAATCTTGCAAAAATATAACTGACATCTCCCAATAAACGACAAAATCCTTAAATGGCAATCAAGAATAATACTTGAGTAATGTTGTGATTGTTATACATAGATATACATAAGAAAACAGGTGCTATCGTTTTATTGACATATTTTTCGACATGTTAATACTTTTACAAGCATGTCTGCACGCTGTAATTAAATAACATATTTGTAATGAAAACATAGCCAACAGAGTTTATTAAGTACAAAATAATGCTATTAACAAACGTTTATAAAATGGAATTAATATCATGTCTTTTTTGTTTATACATAACTTTTACAATACATCAATATTATATAAAATAGATATTTATGAATTCTTAAAAAAGAATTTGTTTAGTTTTATTTCGATATCGTTTACTGATTTAATATATATATATGTATATTTTTTTAAAGTAGTCTTTGAAGATAATCTCTATGAAATGTTTATTAAACTTATTAACTTATAATAGTAATCATGAATAATAAATCTAATGGTTTAAAACAATTTAATAAGTTTAAAGTTGTTTTTTGTGTAAAAAATCATAAATTATTGTGTTATTTAAACAAAAATACGCACATTTATGATTAAAATTAAGAGAACAATATACATATTTATATACAATTATTACATATTAATAGATTGTAAGTCGAATTATTTTGATAAAACCCTAATTAATACAATGCATTAAACAGCAAAATTGGATATACATAAATACATGACATAACAAGGATACATAGAAACCTCGAACTAAGACATTAAGAACTAAGACAGTAGAAAATAAATTGATTTCGGTATTATATAATTGAATATTAAACTTAGGCTTAATGTTCTTAATGTGAAAGGATTGCATAAGTTATAAGTAATTCGTCCAGATACAGCTAATTAAGATAGTTAAACCATATTATAGAGTCGCATAACCGCAGAGCACCCACTAGTATTGATTTTGAATACCTCTTGCATATAATTTGTATAATTTTAGTAATAGAAATATAATAATGCCATATATGTGAATGTACTAGTAAAGGGGAAGTAGAATCAAATAGCAATTTTACTCGATTTAAGTAATATACAAAGTCTAATGTTTGCAATAGATTTAATTAATGCTGTAATATATTATAGTTCTTTATAATCACGACGGACTATGTTTAACGTACAATATTATCGACAATTCGTCTATTTAAGCGATGGTATATAGCATTAAAGGTAATCAATAAGAGTGGTTGCTCTTTGTTTATAATACATCTATAGAAATAAGCGCTATAAACAAGGAGAAATAACTTACCTTTAGACGAAAATCTTGAAGCACGAATTGAAGAACAAACGTTTCTGCAAAAGTCTCACTGGAAAATACCTAGTTTTATACAGTCAACGTAGATAATTCCTGTGGTTATAGAAGTAATGAATGTTGGAAAATGTATCGAAATATAATCTCATTCAAATAAGAAAACACAAATTAAATGTAATTAATTAAATACTTGCACACATTTTTAAGCAGTTCCACATAAATTGATACTTTTGGGAGTGTAAGGAATGTAATGAAATGTATATTTTAGAAATTTGAGTATTCGTTTGGAGGATCACACCTCGATAATACTGACACGAGTACATAATTGAAACCGCAATTAACATCAGTTACGAGCGAACAGTAATATATTATATTATAACATAAATTATAAGGGAATATGTGACTAATGTTTAATTATCTGCAAAAAAGTTTGTAACATAAATACAGCGTCAATACCACTATTATTATAGTCATAAACTTCTAAAAAATACATACAATGCTATTAAATGTTACAAACATGTAGGTACATATTATCTGTGAATATTTGTTGTATTCAACAGTATCGCGTCAATACTTTTGATATACGTTTTTCTGTCTGAACTATCTAGACCTATGGCAATAGGTCGTTAGCTAGTAAAGCTAAGCGAACTATGTAGTAGGTAATATAGGATAGTTGA
>JAYRBW010077650.1:0-24502 GCA_036023295.1 Invenusta paracnida | reverse complement strand
TCCTATACCCAGCCACAGCCCCCTCCTATTCAACCCCATCCCTCTCTTTCCTATACCCAGCCACAGCCCACTCCTATACAACCCCATCCCCTTATTTCCTACAAAAATATATCCAAGAGAAGATAGAGCAAGTGCATGATATATATGTATAGCATTCTATAATGATAGAATATGGAATAGGCAGTATAAGCTCCACAATATCTACATTAGCGTAATGGATTAACAGAAGGCTTTTATTGTGCCAATCTTGAAAATGTATAGTATAATTATGTTTAATTGGTTTTTTAATGGAAATCATTTGAATAGTTCAGTGGCCAAGTTATATCTAAATAACTATAAGCATTCAATCTATATTAATTCTTGCCTCTTATACATGTACTTTAATTGGATAACTTGGATTCGCTATGACAGAAGGCAGTGTTTATGTATATTAAGAAGTATTATAATTTGTATAGAAAACAAATTAAATTTACTGCTTGAGTAAACCAACTAATTGTTATACTTCCAATGTGTGTTTATATTTTGCTCCTTTACTTATAGGTCTAATCAAAATAATCTTTCTTCTGGTTGCATCGGTGGACCTTTTCATCTCTTAATTATTGATTTATTCTATTTCGTTGTATATATATATATATATTGGTATTCTATCCTATTTTCCACACTTTAATGGTGTTTGTTCTCTTATTTATTCCCTGGCTTTTCCTCCAATTTTGTTTCGTCTTATGTGGTTAAAATGGAAGCACATCACAGATTAGGGTGGTTTAAAGGAGGATTATTAATTTCATCTCTTATACTTGATACTATTAAACAAACATATACATAGTTAGGCTGCATGTATTCAGAACATATTTATACTATGTGTCGAAGACAGAATTTAGCAAAATTGAAGAAACATTTTCTAAAAGTTACAAACTTAGAGTAATAATATCGGGGATAAATACTTACATACATATTACAAATTATTTCAATGATACATTTTCTGCTTTATTTGCAAGTTAAGTAAAAATCACGGAGGTTCTAATTATTTCAATATCTGTGTAGTCAGTATAAGAATAAAACTATCAAGTTAAAACAAGTATCCCCGTCATTTAGTTTCACATGTATATGTTGTAAAAGTAAATGAAAGACACGGACTATTACTAGCATTGCTTATACCTGTTGTATTATTATGGTTTATTCAGTAAACTTATTTAAAGATAAGCATTTTTTTCTGATATCTGATTATCTGATTATATTGAAATGCATAAATTATACCAACGTTATTACGTTAATCTTTATTCATAAATTCATTGGTTGGATATATAACAGTTGCATCATACAATGCTTTAATCAAATAATAATATGCAATCGTTTACCAATATTATTAAAATCTGTTATGTTAACACAAACATGTTATATTTAGCAAAGAGTTGTCTTGTTATTGCAGTAATAAAAATGAACTTTATTAAATTTCGTACATATCAGTAAAAATAAATAAATAAAATGTGTCTATCATTTAACACTAAAGTGGATAAAATCATAGTGTAAATAACTGATAAATATCCACATTGCATGCACAAAGTGTTTTTCGTAGGAAATAAACGATGGTCCAGTTACATCCCAAGTTTCTTGCTTGCGGGTTCCCAGCGCTGTCCCTTTGCCAGTCTTCGTGGTTGGGAGTACTGTCCTGGTGGTGCGGACATCATGTTTCGCACTACAGGTGCAGCGGCAGGCATCCCATAAGCCTTGATGTGCTCGTAACCGGACATCTCCTTCATGATCCAGGGAATGAGCTTGTAGAGGAAGGAATACACACCCGGTGTTCTTGGAACTGAGTGTCGGAAGTGGCAGACGAGAGGGAAAACATGTCAGGAGAATACGACAAGAGAAGAAAATAAAAATGGATATTATTAAGAACGATTTATTGGTCCTAACAAATGATTGCGTGCGATTGCTAAACATCTCTTCGACACTGTAATGCAACATGAGATATATATTTTAACGCCTCATTGTTGTATGAATATACGAATTAAACAGTGCAATATATATCCTGTAGTCAATTAATAAGCGTATCGTGTTCTTGAACATTATGAATAACATGAGATCAATTTGTCGGTTAAATCAACTAATCAATGCATGTACCTAATAAGGAGATTATCATTACTGTCTTAATTTTGAAAAGTTGTTTAAAACCATTTTAAGGTTTATTATTTTCATAGTTTTTGTCTTTTACTTTAACTTTCTTCTAATACCTATTTACTGAATCAGAGAATTGAGTTACATATAATACTGACTTAATCAATATATAAACATTTAATATTTTTGTACTATAGACTTACAAGTATTAATTATTAAACACACAATTAGTAAAGTTTGAGACTCTAAATGGTTGACAATGGTTAATTGAAATTCGCTATAGTGTATCGCTTATAGTGTATGAATTCGTGAGAACTTGATGACATCTATAAACTTGAAAGATAAATTGGCCTTCACAAAAATGTGTTTATTGAATAAACTATAAGCGTATTTTACAAATTATTACTTTTAACTAATACTATTAATTGTTATATCAAAAATTTATAAAATTCATTTCACTCTTGTTGTTTTAAACAAAGGGCCATAAACTGATTACTTGTAAACCAAAATAAAGTCAATACAAGTCAATTACTATTATATTTGTACACGAATACATCCTTCGGCATAATTTAGGATTTAAAATATGTTGTCTCTTGCTCAATTACTGAAATAATAGGTCCACCTTTACGTAACTACAATCCATGTATGTCACGAAATTTAAAGTAAACAAATACTTTGAAAAAAAAGAAGTACATATTACACCGAAAATTATATAATTGTATCAACATGTTTTACACAATTCTTATTAGTGAATTTAAGATAGGTTTTCCCACAGAATAGTGTTAAAGTATAAAATTGCGAATTGTTTAGTCAATTTTAGGGCCTCTTCACTTACTTATTGTAATGAATTCATTGTAAAGTCAATAATATATATGAACTTATTCATACTAAACATGTATAATTTTTTAATTTTCTAATTTTAGCATTTAACGATTTATCAAACAGATCTAAATGTTTATGAATAAATACAGTAGTCGATATATTAAAATTCATTGATACATAAAGTATAAGAAATATGTAATAGTTATACCATTAGTCTTTACAGTGTATGGAGATATAGCGGGTGATCTTTAGTCAATACAAGTATTTTGTAACTATGAAAATCTCAATACACTGTATAGAGACTAATGGCATAACTGTTTTGTATCTTACTTAGTAATTCTTCCTTCCTCTATGATCCGTTTTCTATGTATGAAGGCTTTTGCTCATTGATTTTTTATTTTAATTAATTTAAATGTTCAGTTATTTTCGGACTTGTGATAATGAATGGAAGCGATATCTATCTAATATGAATGATAATGATATAAATGCTTTGATAGTTGAGAATAAATCTAAAAATACATTGAAAAATACTAAATGGAGCCATGGTATATATTATAATTAGAAAATCGAAAGAAATGCAAGAAATAA
The DNA here is from genome assembly GCA_036023295.1 of Invenusta paracnida. Taxonomy (NCBI): domain Eukaryota; kingdom Metazoa; phylum Platyhelminthes; order Proseriata; family Coelogynoporidae; genus Invenusta; species Invenusta paracnida. Next base: position 20,977 of record JAYRBW010077650.1, on the reverse strand, counting down.
TGAAACAATTCCAGAGCTGTTAGAGTTTGAAACTCCGGAGCAATTGTCTTGTTGTTTGGAAAGGTTCTTCTTTGAAGTATGTACAACGTCAAAATGAAAAGCAATATCCACCGAAGTTATATTAAAAATGGAGATAAAATGTACTCCATGGATATAAATATTACATATTAACTTTAGAAACTCAGAACGATACACTTTGATGTCATCTTTTATTTGGTTTTACTAGATTTATGAATAGTATAAACAATAATTTTTTAAATATATTGAAAAATGATGTATTTTTCCAATATTATGTTTTCTTCAGTTTAAAATTAGTACACGATTTTGGTGTTAATCTTAGTAATTCAATCTGATATTATTACTCACGTGCACAGCCGGACCCCCAGGACACGACACCATGCTGTTCCCAGCCGTCACCGTCCTCATTCTGGCACAAGAGAGGCCCTCCAGAGTCACCCTGACAACCATCGTGCACCCCCTTATCCCATCCGGCGCACAGCATCATCTCGGTGATCCGTCCCTTGTGAAGTTCGCTGTTGCAGTAGGTCTGATTGATCATCGGGAGCTTGACCTCTTTCTGGATGTTCCGTCCGAATGTGGCTAGATATGAAGTAACATACCAGTGTGCAGGAAATTAACATAACCAATATATATGTATATATACTTTCGACAATCTCAGCAAATTATGCATACGAACCAATTTGAATACAAACGGATTACACACACAGTCTTTGCGTTATTTTTTGATGATGATGTAAGTAGCACAGTAATCGAAAAAAATCTAAAATGGGTACTCATTTAAAAATATAGTATTAATTGATCATTTTAACAAATAAACTAATATAAAACCATAGTTGTAAACTTTTTATTATGTTTACGATAGAAAATATTTACCTAGAAATGAGGCTTATTTTTTATATCGATATAATAAAATTTGTGACATAATAGATATTTATTTTTTGGCAGCTATATTTGTTAAATGGATACGCTATTTTTACGCAATAAACAAATCAACATTTGATCAGTAAAACCAATATATTATCTTCAGACTCATATTTTTGGAAACTCAAATCTACATGGTAAGTTGTTACTATATATTTGTTGCATAAATTGGATATTATTTGCATAATATGGTACATTTTTCTGCAAAACAATAAATTTTATCATGTAAATTGAAGCGTGGGATCATTGTACAATAAATTTCAATCATTTAGTAACTTCGGATGGTATAGGTACTCTTTATTTACAATATCGTTTTTTACACAACATTGTCAACATTTAAATTAGGTGGTAGTAATACATATATAAAAAATTACGTAAATAAATATTTTATTATATATTTCAAGAAATATAAGATTCGGAAATATTTATTCATTATTCAGTAGTTGTATTTTACTTTAAAGAATAAAGTAAACTTTTGACAAACCATACATTTAATTGTATAATAAACTCTGATGAGTAAAGTCGCATAAAAATAAATTACTAAAATATTTGGCGTTAAAATAATATAATACTCATAAATCTTTCTTACATGTTATGTAACTATTTGTGCTGTACATTAATAGTGTTTAATTACAATGAGTACAACAATTTTATTTAGAACAAGTAAATGATACATTGACAATACATCTTCTATGTTTATTACAATTGCTTAATGTAAAGCTTCTATAGCTATGTACCACATATTACACTACTTTGTGTATAATAATATAATATTACGCTGGACAAATACAGGGTGGGAGGGGGCATAAATCACCATCGAACATGAAATTATCAACACTTAATATTATGTATAAATATATATTTCAACTGTTATATAGAAACATAGAGAGTCAGGTATTCATAGACTATTGATATAATAACAGGTATTCGACGGTGAATTATTAATTAAATATACATAATATTAAGTGTTGATAATTTCATGTTCGATGGTGACTTATGCCCCCCCCCCTGTATGTAATACAGATTTTTAGATTCAACTTTGGTGTAGGGTTTTAACGATTCTTTAAGAAAACACTCATATTTGCGACTAATTTGAATAACATTGCGTAGCTTGTAATCTTCTCATTTTAACGGGTCAAATATGTATTAATATGATTATAATGCAAATAATTGTGCGTATTTCAATGCTACTACTTTGCAACCACATATTTGTACATTTTAATACTTCTGTTTTTGCATAAAATGTGTCACCTACAAATAGCGCTTTTGTAGTCATTCCATTCACAAGTAGGTACTGAACTCACTTTGGACACCTCCCCAGCCAGTCACGTAGCAGTAGAGCCTCTTCCCTTGTTTCATCAACTCTTCTTCGCGCTTCCTGATGTCATAACTAGGCAGGCACACGGGTTGGGTGAACTTGTTGAAGTTCAGGGGCTTCTCCAGACGTATGAGGGCGATGTCGTTACTCCCTTCCATAAGGTCGAAGCCCTTGTGGGTGATGATCTTGTCCACTTTGCGCCACTGCTCCGCGCGACTGTCCCCCTTCACTACAGTGTTATACTCTCCGGCGACGAGTGTCCACTCAGTGGCGTCGTCACCAACACTAACAGATATTTATTGAGCGAGAGAATCATTAAAAGGCGAAATATGCGCCACAATTTAAAATATATTTCAAATGGGAAAGTATAATGCATTGTTCGACTTTTCACAGATAAATGTATCCGTAATTAAATGATAATGACAATATTAGCATATTTTCATAAATAAATAAGTGGTCAATATTACAAATATTCTAAATAATATACTATTAAATATACATTGTATACCTATTAATATTCTATTATTACATTGTTGAAAGACAAAACCATTTTAGATAATATCTATTATGCGTGCTAATTCCATGGATACAATAGACTTGAAATGGATTATATATATATATATATATATGGAGGTCATATTCTATTTTAAATAGCAAGGTATTATATACAATAAAAAATAATATCCATCCTTCTTTTTCTATTCATTCATATATATTACTAGAAAATTTGTGAGTAGTCAGAATATTACTTATAAGTTTATATTAAAGCTAAAATTATTTTGTTTTCATTCTTCTAATTTTTTATACAATTAAATTCTAGCAGCTACATGGAAACACATGACTAAGAGGTACAGCAAATTAAACGATACGCAGTAAGTTGCAATCATTAAAACGTGTAAGATAGTAAAATGTTACCAATACAGTGGTGTGATTATACGATACTAGCCGGAAACATATTACACGATTGGTAGAACTACAGAGTAATCACATTTTTTTAACACATAACACTGGTCATTAAGAGAGAATGAAGAAGGCCTTCAAACTTGAAAGTTTCAACGTGTTAGTTGAAGAGGCGTTTATTTTATTATGTCAAATTATTGCAAATGACATATGTACACTTACGTACTTTAGATTCGCAATTATATAAATCTATGTAGAAATCATTTTCTAGTATTAATATCGTAATACATGAAACAATAAGTAAAAATAGATGTTTAATATAAATATGTAGAAACCACTTTAACTATCATACATAATTGAATTAACTAACTGACGATAATACTAAGTGTATTTACGAAAATAGGGATATAGTGTTGGTTAAAGCTAAAAATGTAAAAACTAAAGAAAATGGCTTAAAGAAGAGTTTTGATTTTGCACTTCATTGAGGCAAATTGGAAGATTCATTCATTTTTAAAGTTATCTCAGTCACTTGATTAAGTTGTTTTTTAAGGGTGGAGTGGGGCAAAGAAATGCAAATTTAAAAAATATATATAATTCATATTAGATTTGAATTACAAAATAAATGCTCCTTTCGTTTATAAATGTGATTTATTTTATTACTCGTATACATTAGTAATAACTTTTAGTCTATTTATGCCAATCGTCAATCGTATTAGACGTACTGATTGATACCCTTTTAATCTTTGAAAATGTAGTAACAAAATTAATACCTACATGTCATGCATTTTATCGAAACATACACGATAAACGATGATATGTGACAGTGCATTATCGCAATGTTTTATCCATACAGTACCAAACACAATAAGGGATTCTCACTCCAATAAAAAGAAGCAGTGGGCCGCAGTTACAATCCACCAGGGGTTGATCACGCTACCTCCACACTGGTGGTCACCCATTGCCCGCAAGGATATCAGCCAGGGCCAGGCAGCCAAATAGGAGATAGACCCGCCCACAATACGGTACTGGGGAGGAGGGAGATAGGACCGGGGAGGAGGAACCCATTTGTTCTTCAATACTGGAGTCACTTCCATTTGTCGAACGCAGACTAAAGGTAATATCAAGGGTTAAGCAGGTAAAGTGGTAAAGTGGGTAAAGTGGGTAAAGTGGGTCAAGTGGGTCAAGTGGGTCAAGTGGGTCAAGTGGGTCAAGTGGGTCAAGTGGGTGAAGTGGGTAAAATGGGTAAAGTGTTACAATGTCTCATCATTAATTATGTATAAATTTAATATAAATTAAATAGTTATACAACTGGAGCAAGCTTACTCTTTATTATTGAATATGGAATTACATTTATATGATATTTCTCAAAATAATACTATTAAAATATAAAATTGATAAATTCATTAGAAAAGTAATTATAATGAACATTTATTAAAATTTAAAAATTAGATTGACAATATTATTTAATATAGCTTGAAAATATTGTTAAATATACATATAAGTATTTAAGTAGATAAAAAAGTAATTATTAAATATTAAGCTATTCTGGTGAATTGGATTACGGTGAAATTTTGCTTTTATCATACTCAATATTTAAGAAATAGAAATACATGATGCGTTACAGGGAAACATGTGACATACCTATCTAGAACATATTATAGGTCTGGCATCTAGCAAATGGTTTGTGAATTACATGTGTCAGTAAAGTAAGTAAATGAGGGAATTAAATGCATGAATAATATAATTAAAAACGTTTGTGAATGAACTAAATACATTTTTAATAGTTTTAAATACATTTTAATGTTACAAAATTGCATTTTAGAAAACTTTACATATTAAAATAATCTAATTTACATTAGATAATAATGAGAACATAGACAGCATACAGCGTCAGAATTGTATATACACTACTTCTATTCACTTTATTCCTTATTTAAATATAAACTTAGACATGTATTTCATGTAATGGAATGTAATAAGACTTCAAACAAATTTAATTTACTTGGCCAAGGAATTGATTTGTTGCCTGTGGCATCAATATTAACGAAATCTGAAAATGAAAGATAACATATATTAACATTTGTAAATATGAATAAGTATGATTCAAAAGAAAAACAACAATATATGATAGACGATTATGTATATTAGTGAACTAAATTATAATAATTTAGTAATATGCTATTAGAATTTCCCTTAAATCTATTGATTGTAAGATTTACAAACGGTTGGTTAATCATACTTTATATATTTTTTCTAATTTCGTATCTAATTTTCTTTTAATCCCGGGAAATAAAGTAATTCTATACTGCAATTATACATTATAGTTTACGTTAATTTTTGTAAAGAACCATGCAATCAAACCTCAACGTGTCTCTATAAAAGGACAACTTACTTGGACAAGTTAATTCTATACCTACTGCAATTATACATTATAGTTTACGTTAATTTTTGGAAAGAACCATGCAATCAAACCTTAACGTGTCTCTATAAAAGGACAACTTACTTGGACAATCTATTTCGTCGCTATTATCCAGGCAGTCGGGAAAGTTGTTGCAAATGGCATTAACTGGAATACATGTTATATGCGACAGTGGAGAATATCCACATTTGAAGAAGCCTTCCGCGCAGGAGGTTGGCCCTGAAAATAAATGTCTTAAGCACTTCAAATATCTCGTCAAAGTGACATAATTTACCCAAAGTGCTAAAACGAAAATATCGATGTAAATATTTCACTAAATGTTAGCTTTCTTTTACTTCTCTGGAAAAAGGAAATGTGTTTGCATCAAAATATTAAACATAGCATAATACGATAAACATGCATCTTATTTTAATTATATTTGTACATATAAAAACAACTATTTCGTTGTATTTATGTATAAACTGTCGTATATTAAGTTTGCTAATTCAGAGAAAGGCGTTAAAGCCATATTATACAAAAGCTTTAGGGTAGCAAAAGTATAGTGTAAATTCATTAGAATGAATTTTATTTCATCAATCATATTTATGGTAAACTGTATATATAACAACTGCCCTTAATTATATTACTGATGTTTATCTAAGCAATACATATTTATATATTTATGTATAACCATAAAATGGCAAACAACATATATATATTTATATAACTTTCATTAAACGATTTTGCATGCAATCGATCGTAGTTATGTATGTTGACTCCTTATTATTATAATTTTTAATTGTGTTCCTTCTGTTAAAACGTGTTTAAACAACTATAATTCAGGATCAGCTACAAAAATTACTATTGAATAAATCTTATAGAGAGCATTGTTTTAAATTATAAATGTATAAAAAATATAATTTTATAATTGAACATATAAACATAATATTTTATTACAAATTATCAAAACTATATGGATTTAAACACATTTTAAGTACTGTTGTACCCCTATCGTCCCGCCAATGTAAGTCGTTACAGCCTCAAATGCAAAATAATACATTTTAATAAATATAAAAACTATTTACACACTTAGTGCAAATTCCGTATTATCTACAAAATTCTCTTGTATCTGCAAGTATATACCAAATATACTACGTGTTCGAACAGATCGATACTCCAACATTAATTACACTTTGAATGACATGCGTGTATGGTGTAAAGTAAATCATTAGTTAACTTTAAAATTTGAATAGTTTGGTGTCATGCGTTTACATTATGACGATGGGCAATTAAATTGTTATTAGTCTATTGTCTCAGATAATAATAGTCTGATTTGCAACTGTATTCGCTGTCAGTTATAATAATAGTTATGCATTATACTCAAGCTACCATCCATAGGTACATTCCCTAAGCTACCTACATTAAATAAATTATTATTCCTATTGCGTCATCACAGTGAATTCTGTTCACCATTCGACTGACGTAATATTATATAATATGTAAAAGTCTGACTAGAAACATATTTTCAAATCAAAAATCGAACCAAAGCCGTCACTACATTCCCAAATATACTATACCCATGGTCGGCGCCGCCATTTTTATATTAGGGGGGCTACTGCAACCCAAACGCTGTTTAACCGACAACCTATCATAATATCTCCAAAAATATATTTTCAAAAACTGGGTAAAAAACCGATAGGCACTTAATTAACCGACAAAGCATTAATTATTGGGGGGGAGGGGGGGGGCTAGCCCCCCCACCAGCGCCGGCCATGCTACCATTATAGTTGGATTATTAAAAATTCAGGTGCATCAATATAGATCTGGATATTTTTTAGAAACTATTTTGGGCCATGTACACCGAGTGCGACGCAACGGACGTTGTTCAATGGAAATTATGTCAACCTTCTTTGTGGCGTCTCGCTTGGTGGCCCTTAATACACTAATTGTAAAACATTGAATAAGAATGCAGAAAGCAAAACCTAAGATCATATATTGGTAAGATAATATCTATATTAATTCCATTATAAGGATTTTATTTCTAAAGGTACAACAATTAATACGTATAATTGAATTCAGAGATTTGTACAAAACGTTCGCGGAGATATTATCTTACAGTTGCAATCCTGTTCATCGGTAGATCCATAGCAATCAATGATTCCATCACATTTGTAATCTCTTGGAATGCAAGTTATACCGGATTTCTCTTGCTTTTTGCAAGAAATCATCCCAGTGGAACAGTTTTCATCATATTCAGCGGTAGCGACATATCCTAGAAAGAATTATATAAATATAATAATAACCAAATCTACTATGTATAGCGATATTTTAACCTTGAAAAATAATTTGCTTACTTAAATATAAAATGTAACAGGAATCGAAATTATTGAAATATGAATAAAATGAAATGATTACTATACTCTAATTATAATTATCTGAGTTTTGTAATACTATATATGCAAGTATACCTTTAAGAATTAATCATTTCCCAAGATTTCAGTTATTAACTATAACAATTGAAATAAAGTACATATATGTATGGAGATGATTCTAAAAAAAATATATCCCAGAAATACCTATCTACCAATATATTATATAATATTGCCCATAGGCTGCCTATATATTGCCTATAAATGATTCATCCATGAGAAAATAATGTTATGAATATTGTGTTAATTACTATTCTTTGTAATTATTTAACACTATCATTGTTATTTTATTAGCGTAAATAAAATTATCGCTTTAAAATATATACAATGTATACTTGATATGCACGTAAATATTGTACATATATTATATACACAATATAGCTAGACATCAATTTCACATAATAGACTTTCTCTTAAAAATGTTGAACATCATTCTAGTCAGCAATGTTTTCTTACTGCTGTTCTTACAGAACAAAACTTGTAAACGTTGTTAAAATACGGTAAATTGCTTGCGAAAGATTTTTAATTAACAGAGTTATACTTACATATATCAAAGGTCTAATACATATATAATACTAAATTTATCTAGATATTTTATCCAAAAGAACTAAACAGTTATTATATTTTATTGGGATATTACTTGAACACAGGAATATAAGTAATAATATGGATCATAATAGCATAAATTATAGTGAATTTAGATGTTCCAAGGATCTATACTTTCATACTAACTTTGACATAGACCTTATTGCGCTATATCATCCTATGATACGCTAAAAGAAACACATTTGAAAACATCTGAAGCTTTCAAAAGTATGAATATTTGTACACTCAGACTCTCAGATATAGAAAATAACATGGTTTACTTTGTATGTAGCTCTATATAAATGTGCGATATATAGGCTAAATAAATCGAAATAAATGCGCGTTTGTGGTAAAAAATATAGATTTATTAAAAAAATAGGATATAATCGAATAATGAACTGCCAAATGCAAAGAGTTTATTTGACCTAGTCACCTTGGGTTTTTTATTTGCTCTTTGCTGAAGTGCTATTTACATGCGACGAGCAGTAAAGCTGGGATAATTTGTTTCCAAAAACTTGAAAATATTTTCAGTCAATTCAAAATCCGTTCTAAGCGCTTCCAGTCTAGGAAATAAATCATAATCGCACAGATTGACATCTTAGAAGTTTTGAACATATGATATATTTTATTATCAAGTTGCAACATCATGTTTTCCGATAAATTTGGGTTTTCCATAAAATTACTCTTAGTCTTTCAAGAATTCGATATATTTTTCAAAATTAATAGATTCATTACTTTATAAAATATGGAATAAGTATTTACTGCGTTGGAAAATGGTTATCATGGCAAGATATGTTTTCTCCATCGGCGATCTAATTGCTGTCTGTACAACATCTTAGTATCCTCCAACAGTTACCCAACAACCAGTCGTATTTTAAGATTTCATGTTACAACTTGGTTGGTAGAAAAACTTGTCGTCAATTGTTACTCGGTTGGACTTACACAAACGAGATTGAATTAAATCAATTACATGTTGGTAACGTTCCACACATGCAGCCTTGTTTCTATGATCCCTATAAGGGGGTGATGCACCCACTTCGTATTGAACCACATGACTTCCAGGTTTTCAGTGAGTATTTGCTGTGACATAGCTGTGATCCAGCTGAACATGTTCAATAAATGTCTGTCATTGTTTTCATTGTAAGGCTTCTGTCTTTTGTTATTAGTCAGTTTACAGCATTGACAGCAATATATGGCAATAGAGGGCATGCAATTTATTCTGATTCCATTGTATGAACTATAATTATGACACTGTATAAACGCATTCAAAGTTATTTAAGAGATACCAACTATTGAGGGATATTATTACGTAATACACACACTTACACACACACAAACTACAATTATCAGACTATATAAACAAACTATTTCTAAATTATCAATTCATATTTCTAGTTACCCTGTGTGTCATGGCTCTTCTCAATCTATATAAAATACGTAATACGTACTATTTATATTATGTTTATAATAATATTTATCAATATATCACCTATTTGACATCAACGTATGCAAATATAGGCATGAATTATTAATTAATAATAAAAGCTATATTTTTCAAGATAATTTTTTGACAAAATTGCTTTTCTTATTTATTATTAATTCATACCCTCTATTTTCATACGTTGATGTCAAATTGTTGGTACATTGCTGCTGCACTCTATAGTTTAATACAAAACCTTTGTTTATAAACTGGTAAACAAGCTAATAATTTCCAAAGCATAAATGTATAGGGCGGGTTGCATATTATGCCCTTATACCTATAACAAACAGTGCAGTTTTAATAAACTTATATATACACTTTTATATTCTATAATAATCGTTTGCTGAATTGAACATATTTAATTAGCATTTTTTGTGTTCTACATAGTCTAAGGTACCATTATTGTTTAATCTCCAAACAAACGTTTATACTTTATCGTAAAATGAGTATATATACTTGTACACGAAAGTTGAAAATAACACTATTTTATATAATAAACAACATATACACTTTTCTGACTTATTTTTGGAAGGATGAATGAAACGGCATTTGAACAAAATGTAACTTTGTCATCTTCAATTGACATATTGCCAACCTTCAAGGTGCGGGCTTTTTTATGCGTTTATATTTCCATCCTATAATAATTATTTCCGGTGCTATCACCAACACACTGGCATTTCGAGCCTTGATGCAACCCTCAATGCGTAAAAACTCGAGTAACGTTGTTTTTGCTATCTTGAGTATGTGCGATTCAATGCTTTTACTATTTGGTGTTCAGAGATACATATTCATCTTTACTTTTTTTGCAGTATGTGGCGCACGCTAATTCTAGTGGTGGTTTTGACTCTACTAATATTTTGCAAATAGTTCCCTATCCTATTCATTGCAAGTATTGGCAGAATTCTCTTCCTTGGAATTCTATGCCCAAAAGTACGAGAAGAAGAGTATTATGCGACAGGCTACAATGTTTTAAATGCTCAGGTCGAATTTTAGAGTAAAGATGGTCCAGTATCTCACTGCAAACAGCAAGAGCATTGAATCGCAAATGCTCAAGATAGCAAAAACAACGTTGCTCGGGTTTTTACGCATTGAGGGTTGCATCAAGGCTCGGAATGCCAGTGTATTTGTGACAACACCGGAAATAATTATTATTGGGTAGAAATATATGATTAACAAAGCACGTGCCTTGAATGTTGGCAATATCTCATTTGAAGATGACAAGGTGACGTTTTGTTCAGGTGTTGTTTTATTCATCTTTCCAAAAATAAGTGAGACAAATTAATATTTTTTAGAATGTTATAAAAATTGTTAGTTTCATCTTTCGAGTACAATATATATATATATATATACGTGTTCATTATATATTATGAAGAACGAAGAATGTGTTTGGAGAGGAAAACATTATAACCCAATCGGAATTACTTAAAAGAGTTTGTAAGATTTTGTTGTACATTGGAAAATAGGTATAAGATTAAACAGAAATAAACTGCTAAAATTAATATTTTGCATAATATGAAATATAGAATGTATAATTCCATATTATTAAATTCTTTAAATGTGTCTTAAATATCAAATGATTTTTAAAATCATATTGATGTGTTAGTAAATGTTTTAGTATTCCATAAAAACTTACATGAAGTAAAAAATGTATATAATTATCAAGTTTGTTAAATATTTTTCTTATCTGCTCACTATCTGCATATTTTATTTAAATGTGTCCGTCTATTATTAGTGAACATAAAATTTGATCAATATGTGTGGCAAGTTATCTTTCATAGAGATGTAGAAATACTATTTAATAACATTGTTACGCATATCTAAGTTGGCAATAACTCTTGATTGGTTAATACGAATTGCTGACATCCCATAAGCAATATAATATGCATTGTGAGCCAATTTTCTGTTTTATGTTAATCAACATGTTCCTCGACACAACTAACATCTAAGAGCTCTTAACGTTAGAGCGACACCCACGACCTTGCTCCGGACACCTTGTCAATGTAGCATCCCGAGAAATGAAGTCATAAACTCAATGCTGCTCTGATGAACGTCCCACTAAGAGTCAAATCAATGAATGCACGAAAGCGCTAATCAAGCGTCGGATGAAACACCTTAAGCGTCAAATAATTCCTTCTCCCACTCACGTATAATATATACACCACACTCCACCAGCAAGGAAAAAAGAAATCACTAGCAAAAAAGAATGTTCAGTCATTTAATCCAGATTCAATAATAGTGGGCTAATATCAACTTGATTGACCACTAGAGTCCCAGTTTTCTTTCTATTTCAAAAGTGTATTTATTCATAAGTTTGTTTTATTCCGTTATATATTTGATTACGTTACTTATTCATATTTTATATCAAAATAATTAGAAAAATAAAGTTTTCACAATTTAATTACTTTCAAATTAAATTCAATATCTTCCCAAATATAGTATATATGTATATACCTTTCAATCACATTTTTTACAATTGAGAATTGTCCAATTTAATTACAAATATTTACAAATCTTTCCATATCAGCGGAAATATATATATAACTTGTCTGGGTGTCTTTTCATTCCGACCATCGATTAGTAAAATTTAATTGAAAAAAATGTCAAAAACGATATCTAATATATGCCATAGACACAATCTACTTAACTCTGCATTTTTACCTTTCTTTGACTCAATCAAAACATATGAATCTAATATCAATTTTGCGATAACCTTCTCATCACATTGTTGCAACTTCTTGTTTCAACTGTAAAGCACATTACATGACATGTTTAATTGGCCATAGATTTATGTTACAAAGTACATAAAGCTTTTTGTAATAAATGAATATTTAACTGATTATTATTAAAATTAAGTGCAACTTTTGTGCAAGCGTCTTTCGTAATATATTATATTACAACGCTAAATAAATACGATTTGAAACCAAATTGTAAATATATTCAATTGTAACGAATTTTTATGAGAAAGAGAAAAAACCAAGATATAAGGGTAAATTTGTATATATAAATTTGTTTAAATAAAAATTTGACATGTTTCGAATCAACTTGATCCATCATCACGAAAACATTTTTAGAAATAGAGCAATAAATGTAAATAAACGTATTGGTTTTTCTCTTTCTCATTAAAATTCGTTTCATTAAATATGACTTTCTCTATCTGATATTCTATTGTGTTATATTTTGAATGCCGAAGGCTTTTATATCAAACTGGTGTATTTATTACATTTTTCTGCGTTTGAAAGTCATTTATATATCGCAATATTAATCCATTATTTAATAAATGTATATATTGTTATATATAATACTGCGTTAAACAATACATAATTAAAACATTGTGACATATAATGTTTATTTCAATCCGCTATTTTACTTTAATTATGATTACCCAATTGATATATTTTAATACATAGTTGTTTGCTTCAAAATGTAGTTGTGTGCTTCAAAATGTAGTTGTGTGCTTCAAAATATAGTTGTGTTCTTCTAAATATAGTTGTGTGCTTCAAAACATAGTTGTTGCTTCAAAATATAGTTGTGTGATTCGAAATATAGTTGTGTGCTTCAAAATATAGTTGTGTGCTTCAAAATGTAGTTGTGTGCTTCAAAATATAGTTATCCCCTTCTAAATATAGTTGTGTGATTCTAAATATAGTTGTGTGATTCGAAATATAGTTATCGGCTTCATTCATCTCAAAAACTTATTAAAAACTTGGTGTTAAATTTGACAAATTATGACTCATTTATAAATGTTAAGATAAACATGATAAACAATATATGGGCTAAAATAAGGTGGAATACAAAAAGATATCTGATAAAATAAAAACTTTTTATTATATGAATACAAAATAGGTTTTCATCTACTTCAAACAAAATGTTAACGGATATTCATAAAATTCAAGAAAAAAATAATAATACAAATATTTTTGAAAGGTTTTTGAAATATCTGATTTAAATTCGTCTTAAATGTTTATTAAATTCTTAGATTTCAGGAGACCTTTCCATTCCGTAAAACTTTTTCTGGTTTGAGATGCCAATGTTGGCGTTGACACTTGATATGATATATGTATAAATTGGTCCCAGAATTCATCTTCAGAAAGCAGATTATTGTAATATTATAATTATTGATTATATCTCATAGTAATGTAAATATATGGGAACATTTTGTAATATGTATATGACAAGTTTTGCAATAATAAATAATAATATTTTAGTACGCAGTTACAGATGATATAAAAAACGTCATAAAATTACTATATATTTATTGTTTAACACTCTATTATATAAAAAGATAAATGTTTTGTGTTGGCATAAATAACATAAACAAAATAAATATGTCAAATAGTGCATTAATATTGCAATCCTTTTAATGACTTTCTAACGATGAAAAAGTTAATAAATACGCCATTTTGCTATACAGATATAATTGTTTAGCATTACGAGATTCAAAACATGTCATCATACAATATATTTACTATGTGATTTTAAATGTTAAAGTAACATTTAGATAGATGTGTAATATATTTACATCGAAATATGCCTGCATAAAAGGTGCATATTTTATTTAACTATGTATGTATAACAAAGCTTTTTGTGCTTGTAACATGAAGGTATGGTAAGTTAAAAATGTAATGGAATATTATGTTTTATAGTTGAAAAAGGAACTTGCAGCAATGTCATGAGACGGTTATCACAAATGGATATTATTTTCAGATGTTTTGATTGAGGCAAAGCAAACTAAACATTCCCAGTTGTAGATTGTTTCTATTATACTGCTTATTGTTTTTGATATTTTAAATAATACGGATTTTAATTCACATTGAATTATATTATGAACAATGCCTGCTATTTTAATGCTGCGATTTTGTGGTTCCGTCTAAACTGCCATAAAGCATTTAAAAATTAACCGACATTACAGAATATATGCTTCAGGGTGGTTTCTTTGAAAGACGAAGCTCAGGATTCCAATTATTTATTACTCAACGGAGGTTAGAATGAAAATAGGCCCAACTAAATGACACTAATGCTTGATTGCAAAACTATGTTTAAACAAATATAATTTAACATCTTTGCAGTGATAATTTGTTTACATTATGGGATAACTCAGAAATTTTAAATAAATGATACACAGATTATAATCATTTGTAACGGAATAAAACATACATTAAAAAGCATCTTTTGAAAGAGAAGAGACAACTGGAACATAAACAGCTGGTAGATCGAATCAAGTTTCGACTGATCTCGAGAGAAAAAACTGCAACCGAAGTTTTTTTACTATATCGATGCACATTGAAGTGTGTTTTTAAATTTTGAAGGCGACATTTTTCAACACAGTTAATGATGTATTGAAGAATTTCGACACGACCACGTGGTTTTTGAAGATTAGGCAGGGGACATTTTTTATTTCAATTTTGTTCGATGTTCTGGTTTTACTCAAAATATATACAACACTTAGAAAGAGAAATTCATTTTTATGCAATATTGGTGTCATCCAGTCTCTTATCTATATGAATATGAATTTCAATTATCTTTTAATCATAATTAATACATATAAATTTCAAATTTCAATTTACAACAAAATAAATCAAAAATAGAATAATAAAAACGTCAGTCTATGTTTTTACGAGGCTTCGCCAAGGCCTTTAAATAATAATAACTAATAATTCAACGCTGTATAAGCTTATTCCGTGTTTGGTATATTATATAGTACACCTACTTATAAGTTTACTTACATATAAATTAAACACGCCTACGTATGCACAAGGAAGTTGCTTGGCAACTAACCAACAATAGACAATAAAGAAATACAAATAATTAATTTTTCATTTCAAATTTTGGTAAGTGTGTCAAAACATGTTCTCATCTGATTGGCGTTGCAAATACGTTCACATATGTAGTTTATAAAAACGATAGTTAAAGAAAACTAGTATTGATCTGTCTACGTTCATTATATACGTACCTCAGGTCGAGTTTTTCGCAACCGCGGATTTCAACCACTTTCGAGGAAAAACAACTAAAACTTGACTAGCTTCGATCTATTGGCTGAAAATGTTTCTAACAAACTCCAAAGTAATTCTGATTGGTTCGTAATTGTTGTGATATGTTTTAATCTCCAAACAAATAAATGCTATATTTTTCATAGTAGAACAAATTTGTATACTTGTACTTAAAAGTTGACAGTTACAATAATTTATATCATTGAAAACCAGATTACATTTTCTGACATATTCTTGAAAGGATGAATGAAACGGCACCGGAACAAAACGTCACTCTGTCATCTTCAAATGAAATATTGTCAACATTCAAAGCACGCGCTTTTTTATGCATATACATTTATCCGATAATAATTATTTCCGGTGTTGTCACCAATACACTTGCATTCCGAGCCTTGGTACAACCCTCAATGCGTAAAAACCCGAGCAACGTTGTTTTTGCTGTCTTGAGCATTTGCGATTCAATGGTCTTGCTGTTTGGTGCACTGAGATACTGGTTCATCTTTGCTCTAAATGTCGATCTTATGATACATAACTTTGCCGCTTGTCGCATTATCAACTTCTTTCAGTACTTTTGGGCTGACATGTCCGTTTGGATGCTTTGTTTGGTCACAGGCCAGCGCTACATATCAATCGCGCATCCTCTTCGAGCGAAGACCATTTGCAGTATGCGGCGCACGCTAATTCTAGTAGTCGTTTTGACTGTACTGATATTCTGCAAAGATCTCCCTATCCTATTGACTTCAAGCATTGGCCGAATTCCCATCATTGGAATCATATGCTCAATGATTTTCGTTACCGAAGTCTACATAATTTGGGTATGGTTTGACATACTCTTACGATTTTTTGTCCCATTTACCCTCCTCATTGTCTTTAACTCACTGATTGTTCGGCAGATTCGACTGTCCATAAACCAACGTCAACATATGACAACAACAGTCTCTGATAATCGAAGTAAAGTTGACAGAGATTCTAACAGACTCATTAGAATGATCCTCATGATCAACCTGGTATTTCTTCTTGCCTACTCGCCATTCTCAATCTTTACACTTATCGGTGGAATTTTTAAGTTGGGAATCAGCCTAATTTTGAGTGGAAACATTGCCGGCTTCGGTGTGTATGGTCTCATATTTCAAAGCTTTATTACGCTTGCCTACTGTTCGCATGTCAGCAACTTTTATTTCTATATGGCCTCGGGGAGTCAATTTCGCACGGCCTTCTATCAATCAATGAGATGTTGTGGTAAGGAGGCCGCTCGTAGCAACGCCAGTCGTCTTTACCAAACCACCGCTAGTTCTGTAGGACTACAAGCCAATGCATAATCCTCTTGTTCGAAGGTATTCGTCGACAGATGTGTTCGCAGTCTGGCGTCCGATTTTAAACGGATTATATCCTCAAAGAAAGAACTTTAAGAGTTGACTCTTAAAAAGATAAAATAATATATTTTCTGACACTCTTTCTCTTTAGCAATTTTACATTTCTTCAATGACTTTATTTCATATTCTTTTTATCGTTTTATATTGTTTTTAAATGTTGAGGTCTCGTTTCTTTGCTATCATGTTTTCGACACTTACACTGTCATTTCTGTTTTAATAATTATGTATTAGTGACATTATTTATATTATTATTCCTTCGTTAAGAGATGCAACATATTCAATGATAAACATCAAACTCCATACAAATCTTTATTCTGAATATTATGCATTACTTTTGGTTGTTGTCTTTTATAACTTTTTATTTAAGTATTAATTTAACTTACTTTACAATACTTATCAATACATTAATTAGTATCTACATATTTTATGTCAATTTAAGTTTCAATAACTCTATATGTTTTCACTTGTTTATTGTCTACTAATTACGTAAATAAACGCGCATATTATAATATATAAATGAAGTCTATTTAAAACTAATATCGGACATTTTTTTTAATATCTAAATAAACGTTCTATGACTTCACGCTGCAGTTAATAAACTTACTATTCAACCATCACTTATGTTTTAAACAATGAATATATCTTAATTGATCGGGATAGCAATACACATTAACAAACAACTTTTTTATCCACTAAAACGTTACATAGGGATAATGTAATACAACATTTACATGAAAACACCTGCAAATATATATACATGTATATATGTATAAATATTCGCAACACTATTAAGATTATATCATAATGCTGTCATTATTTTGGTTGTGAATTTTGTTTTTGATATTTCCTGAATTACAAAGATATATAGTGAGTTTTAGGAGACATAGGAATGAATTTCACTCTCTACGTTATGTGTCAGAAATTGCGGTATTGTTATATTTTACCGAGATTTCCCAAATGACAGTTTAGTTCAGATTAGCATATATTTTTCTGTCGATTATTTTGTCGAACTTTCGTTATTTCAATCAATCTATATTGTCAATGTAGTTCTATCTATCAGTCAATTTATAACACATATTTATATAACCAATTGTTTGAAATAATTGATATTATTCTTTAATATATATGTATATGTGTATTATTCTATTATAAAAGATCAAATAGTCACTAATTTTGTTGTAATTATTATTATTACATTGGAATGCTATTTTATTTTCATTTTATAAACGAATGTTGTGTTAAAAAACAAATCTTTTGCTTTTTTGATTCTGTAAAATGGTTTTGATTGCGGTCTTAGTCAAAATATGGGTGACTAAAACTTTATATAATGCAATGTATATTATATGAAATTTAATATATATATATTTAAAAGCTCATAGCTCATACAATTAATATTAATCCGTAGATGTACATTATGGATCAAACTTTCTGATAAATATGTCGCTAAAAACTACTTGCGTTGACTGAATACACAAATAATTGTGCATTTAATTAATAATTAAAATATTAATGGAATTCATATTCATGTAGTTAAGAGATAGGATGACACCAATATTGCAATATAAATGTCTTTCTCTTTCTAAGTGTTGTATATATTTTGAATTAAACCAGAACATCGAACAAAATTGAAAGAAAAAATGTCCCCTGCCTAATCTTCAAAAACCACGTGGTCGTGTCGAAATTCGTAAGTACATCATTAACTGTGTTGAAAAATGTCGATTTCGAAATTTGTAGAACAACATATCGACGTGCATCGATATAGTAAAACAACTTTGGTTGCAGTTTTTCTCTCATTCTCCTCTCTTTCAAAATATACTTTTTAATATTTATGTTTTATTCCGTTACAAATGATTATCTGTGTATTATTTATTTTAAAATTTCAGAATTATCCCATAATGTAATAAATTATCACTGCAAAAATATTGAATTATATTTGTTTAAACATAGTTTTGCGATCAATCGTTAATCTCCCTTTTTGTTTTTTTACTTCTGACCTCCTTTGAGTAACAAATAATTGGAATCCTGAGCTTCGTCTTTCCAAGAAATCACTCTGAAGCACATATTTTTTGTAATGTCGGTTAATTTTTAATTGCTGTGGCAGTTTAGACGGAACCACAAAATCACAGCATTAAAATAGCAGCCATTGTTCATAATTTAATTCGTTGTGAATTAAAATCCGTATTATTTATATTTCAAAAACTTTAAGAAATATAATAGAAGCAATCTACAATTGGGAATGCTTACTTTGCTTTGCCTCAATCAAAACATCTGAAAATAATAACAATTTTGTGATAACCGTCTCATGACATTGCTGCAAGTTCCTTTTTCAACTATAAAATATAATATTCCATTACATTTTTGACTTACCATACCTTCATGTTACAAGCACAAAAAGCGTTGTTATATATACATAGTTAAATAAAATATTGCAAACATAATTGCACCTCTTATGCAAGCACCTTTGGTTGTAAATATATTACATATGCTAAATGTTACTTTATAATTTTTAAATCATATAAATAATATCATAAATATATTGTATGATGACATATTTTGAATCTCGTAATGCTAAACAATTATATTTGTCTATCAAATCGGCGTATTTATTAACTATTTCATCGTTAGAAAGGCATTTAAAGTATCGCAACATTAATGCACTACTTGACAAATGTATAGTGTTTTATATTATTTATGCCAACACAAAACATTTATCTTATTATGTAAAATGCGTTAAACAATGAATATATAACATTATTTTGACGTATTGTATATCATCTGTTACTGTACTAAAATATTATTATGTAGTATTGCAAAAGTTGTCATATTTTACTAAATTTTCCCATACATGTACATTACTATGTGATATGATCAATAATTAGAATATTACAATAATCTGCTTTCTGAAGATGAATCCTGGGACCAATTTATACAAATTCATTGATACAATTTTCAGAAGAAGTTATCATATCGAGTGCCAACGTTAACATTACGCACAGCACACACTAGCCCAAGGGGACGACGAGTTCTCCCTCACCATCTACACAAACGGGTCGGCCACCCGCGGCCTCAAGCTTGGTGGCAACGCAGCAGTCGTCACTACTGGACTCTCCAGTTCGCTGGTAAAGTTCTGCTGGCGGTTGAGTGAATGCGTACCAGTCATCCAAAGGGATCAGTCTGCATCTGCTCAGACAACCAGGCGACCATCAATGCTCTCGCCACTGGCCCCTATTTTGCGGGTCCAGACCTCCAAGCTCTCCGAGACGCTCTGATGATGGTCCCCCCTAGAGTCCTCATCCAGTGGGTCCTTGGGCACTGTGGCCTGCCCGGCAGCGAGCTCGCCGACGTCGAGACTAAGGCAGTGGCCTCCGACCCTGACCTCACACCAGGTCCTTTACCTCCATCAAGGCCTTCCTCAAGTGGGCTTATAATATAATAAAAGATAAAATACAAAGTTAATATGTTAATGTTTTAAATGACATACTTACTACTTATGTAGTATTGTAGATAGTCTAAATATATTTTGTTTTCTCCCAAAAACATTGTAATTATATTACTTAAAAATGAC
>JAYRBW010077639.1:0-24503 GCA_036023295.1 Invenusta paracnida | reverse complement strand
AGCCTTTTCATTTCACATTTAAATACAACATTTTATTTTGAATTTTTATATTTGAATTTATTATTTGTTTATTTAGCAAAAGATTTTTTACCAAAATTTGAATAGAAATAATTTGGGACGCTAAAATACGGGATTGCCGATAATAATATATATATAAAAACATTTAAAAAAATCAAAAAATAATTGAACATGGGAAACTGGGATATAACCATCATTAGATATTGACAAACATTAACCAGCTTGTGATCAGCTTGAGAAAATACATGTAGAAATAGGGGTTTATATAGTCTAATATTTCGGGAAAACTTGTTCCATCCAATTCCAGGTATGCCTAAAAGTCATGTACATATAGATGAGAACAAATTCCAAAATGTGAAATCAACACATTTCACATAAGTTACATAAATAAAATTAAATAATAGAATAAACTATATAGAAGATTAGTTTCAAGCAATATAAATCATGGTATACATAATATATAAGTCACAAATGATAACAGAAACTGGTTTGGATATATACATCCCTTAATTAGATTAGACTGGTCATGCTTTATACATATGACCACACATATAGCATTATATAGAAAGTGCATGATTTTTAACATGTCATCACACTCTAAAGCAGTTTTGACTCATGATAGATAACACTTCAGGAACTAATAGACAAGAAGCAAATGTTTTAATTGGTAAAATTAATATAGAAATTAACAAGTGAAATTCAACTTTATTAGATTATGTTAACTAATTATGTGACTAGAATAGGTTAGCTATAGATATAATATAAGCTGAAATATAAGTCCCATTAACAAAACACTTTTGATTAATTTATTCTATGTAATATAAATTTCTAATCTAACTTTGAATAAGGGAAACAGTTTGCATATCTTAGGAAAGTTTATTTTACTCACACATCAGCAGATAGCTAAATACCTATTTATTTAATATTTGGTTTTATTTTAAGTTATGAACATGTTAATATAAATATAATTTACTCAGACAGAAATAATCAACCTCCCAATAGATCTTATAACATTTTATGACAACATAATCCTTTTCCAGCTATTGCTAAGTGATATTCAAACTCTTTAAATGTTTAAAACTAAATTAAACCAAACTAATATTTTTCACCAAAATATAATTTCTATTCTTAATATTTATCTCAAAACTAATTCTATTACACAATTGATTATTAAATACTCAAAGCTAATTCCACTCAACAATTGATTATTAAATCCCAGAGTAAATCCAAATCCCGATAAAGATTATTCTAAGAGAAATAATAGACATTGATTTATCGCGTATAATTAGTCTATTTTTAAGCTAATCTTCCGAACGAAATATATTGATCTAAAATATCGGAAATCAAAACCATTAGCTCTATACTGATATTTTAAACTGGCGAAGGATTATGAATTTTCCTATAATACAACTTCTAACACTTTCGTTACATATTACATCATATTTACAAATTTACACCGCCCTCGATGAGAACATATGTATATATTGGAAATTATAAAAGCACAGAATTCTTTTTTTTATGTATTTATTTAATATAGCCCCCCAGATTGAAACAATGTCAGCAATGTCAGAAACAAACGACCCTTTTGGGTCACTAATCAATCGACTGGCACAGCACAGCTGCCAGCCAGGGACGGGAAACATTAATTATGGTCCGACCTGGGTTCGAACCCACTCACACAGACTGCCATCTGACCGCCAGTCCAACACTCTACCACTGTGCTACCCCATCTCTATTGCAAATACTATTTATCTCTAATGCATCCATGCAGAATTCCTGATTAAAATGAATTTAGTATATTTATTGATGATCGAAATATATTTAAAACACTTATGTTATGGAATTGCTAGTATGTTCAAAGATAATTATTTTATTAGTTCTGTATTACGTATTTAATATTTATAAATGTATAAGAATTCAAACAAAAACAAGTGAAACTATTATATGTAGAATTTAAGTTTTTGGCTATACCCAGATAATATAATAGAATAGAATAAAATTTATTGGGTATGTAAAAAAAATTAATTACTTTCTTTTATTCCATCATATGTAGGTTGATAAATTTGAGTGAGTTTTCCTTATTGTATTTGATGAATAGGAGATAATAAATATACAAGCAACTATAAATATAATCATAATAATTGCCTGATTTATTGCATAAAAATAGCAACGCTGTGAAATTTTGACGCATATAAAAATTTATCGCAAATTTATGGCATCAATTGCTAATTTCAAAAGCATGTAAGAATTAAAAGTTTTGCTGCTGAAGTTAAACAAATTTATTCAAATTGGATTTTAACATAACAGTAATTAATGAAATACATAGAATTTGGATTCATGTTGCCTCATGAAATTTCAAAATAATTTTAAATTATTAATTAAAGCGTATTTAAAACTGTACATGTTTTATGTTATTAGAAAAATTGAATTTCAAAGAAGTTTAAGGCACATTAAAATGTATAATAATGTAAATATAACACAGCAATTTTATTTAAAATGTATGAAGATTTATATATCTAAGAGAAGATGTTTTTGAAAGCAACATGGATTTAATTTTATAAATCATCTATTTTGCTAACACTCACACACAAAAAAAATTATATTTGTATTTTATATAAAAAATTTATTTTAGAAAATAAAAATCTTTACTATTCAACAAGATCATTGCAGAAGTGTCATCGAAGTCTGTGTTCATTTTTTAAAGTTATCACAAATTATCTATATATGTATATATATACTAATCTTTTTTGTTCATTTAAACTAAATTTGAATATTTGAAAAACGACTTTTTTAGCCACCCTAATTTTCAAAAGAATATTGAACATAAACAGTTACAAGTCATTATAAGTTATAATTAGAATGTAATTGGAATGTATATATTATATTATAAGTTGAACGATTTAAATAAGTAAATTGTGCCTATTATTGCTTATATATGGGCAATCCGATTGATTTAACTACATGTAACTTAGTAACTGGTGTCAAAATGTTTAGTTTCGATATCCTTTTTCTTAATTTATTGATTTAAATTTAGCCATTATTTCAAAATATACTTACTACTTTTTTTAAGAAAAAGAAATATACATTTAGAAGTCAGTTTGTTTGTATTTTTTAACTAGCTTTCTTGGAATCTCGTCAGAAAAATGTTGTCGATTTGATTTATACAACAAAATATTGTACAAATACTTTAGGTAGGTATACATATATTAGTTAATTATGCAATAAACAACAAATCATGCTACAAATTAGTTAAGTCTTGTTCAGCTGCAAAGAGTAAATACATTGCTTATGTATAAATGTTCTGAAATGAAGTATAGAAATCGCCACGGCTCTCTAGAAAAGGTAATTTTCGTGAATCAATATATTTAGTAAGAATAAAATAGTTATCTACATATGTTAGGAGTATACAGCTATCTTACAAGTTATTTTTGGTGATGCAGAGTTACATTGCTTTCTTTCTTGACGTTAAAGCCAAGCTGGTAGATGTTCTTTAGTTCTGATTTACAATTTACGTAATGTCCGACCAATGTCCAGCACCACTAATCGGCAAAACTCTTCGGACGAGATGGCGTAAACGCTATCTCAAGAAAATATACAACTTGTATAAATTTGTCTAACGATGTCTAAATTTATGTTTCAAAAACTTTTTTTTTAATTATACAATCTGAGAAAAACTGCATAAAATTACTATTAATATTCTCTAAATCCCTGATTAACTATCTATTTATAAAAAAAGAAATTAAATCAACAAGCAAAAAATTAAACAACTGTTGTTGCCACTGGTTGCTAAGTTTCCCAAACTAACGAATCTGATTGACCGTATATATAGACCAGAAAGAAAAAATATGCAAAGGTAAGGTTTATGAATAAATATAATGTGTATTTTTATTATGTAGGAGTTCTACATATATATAATATGTGGATCGTTAAGGAAACGATTACTGTAACTATTTGTAGGTAAGCTTAAATAATTATTCATGTCAACATGAATGAAGTTGTATTCTTTAGTACTCTTCTGATATATTCAGAATAATCTCTTATGTGTATGGTATTAAAATAGTTTGCAGTAGATGAATTAATGCAGTATTTTTAGGAATAGTGGTTAGAGATATAGCGTAAAACTACATCTTATAATATGTATTACATATATAAGATGTATGTATGTATATGTATAACATACTGTTGAATATCACAGTTTAGAAGAATATATAATGCAGTGTATTATCCTATATAAGTAAAATATATGCTTTGTGAGTTCGTAATGTTTCAGAAGGAAAGGATATCGGATAAAATTGTGTGAACAAATTTATGCCCTGACTTTTTTGTTAGATTGTTGAAATCACATTTATAAGTCGGTATTCAACAAAATAAAACTTACCTATGTTTTTGTTTGGGTATAAGACAAAAGACAAAAAACAAAGATAGTTATGACTTTTGACTTTTAAAGTATGAAAGTCGACTCAAAATTGTTGGTTCATTGATTAATTAATTCATTTTCTGTATATTATTATTAATGTCGGTTAAGAGATTTGTCTTATAAACCTAAAGTATTGTGGTCGCTATAGTGGTTAGCCGATATCAGTGTTTTCTATCTCAAGATGGCACTGACATAAAATATGTCGCATCAAGTTTCACAAAAGTAGAACAGTATAAGACGAATACTTAAGATGAACATGTTGAATTATTAAACAATTTTATTTTCAAAGTGTATTATACGTTGTTATTAAAAATTACGTTATGAAATGTTGCATTGACTACAATATTCAATATTTCACTCATTAAAATTTTTGGCAGGCTTGCATATTTATTATTATATTTATATATCGTGATTTTTTTGCTATATATATTTAAAATTCCTGAAAAAATGCGCTGCTTACAAAATATCGGTGACAATTAAATGTATAATATAATTTAAAAAAATGTGAGAGTATTGTCAATTTTAATTGTAAGTTAATTTATAAAATTCTAAATGTTCCCGGAAATATTTTTAACTATATTAAAAATATACAATTAAAGGTGTTTAGAATGTTATTACTTTGTGTATCTTATAATTTCCATTATTTTGCACATCTAACGTCAGTATCGTTACAATGTAAAAATGAGTCGATAATTTGAATTTGGTGCCAATAAAAATTAAATAAAAAAAAGTAAGGTGGAATGCGAAAACCACAACTTAAAATTAATTATATAAAATAAAAATAAATAAAAATAAAAATTGGGTCAAATGATCTAACTGAAGTAACAGCAAGGTTTTCAGTCTGTTTTATTGTTGTTTCAAGTTGTTTATTATTTTTCAATTCATTTTAAAGAGCTCTTTGAGTTAGGACTGTTTTCGCATTCAACCCTCAATCATGCGATAACTATCTTGTTTTTGAGATGTCAATGTATTATTATCGCATCATATCGCGGTAAATCAGGGTGTTCTATTTCTTTGCACAGAATGTTTATAATAAACGTCTTTTATAAAGCTTGTACAAAACCTCTAACTACCTACTCTATTTTGAAGAAAATATGTTAAACCATAAATTTCTGCTTTCTCTGTGTCTTGTTTATGCATCATTTATGCTTTTGTTTATATTGCTTTTATTATACCACTTTGAAAGTAAGTTATGCTTATTAATGGTTACATATATATTTATTATTATTTATGATACTATTTTATGCTATGTAGTAGGCTGTGTCAATTTAATTTCATATTTAATTCATTTAAAACCATAGAAAATAGAATATGTAGACTCTGATTAGTTTTCTAATATTGGGGTCAATATAAGGCTATGTTATATTAAATAATTCCATTACACTTGGTATTAAATAATCGCTCTATTGTTGATATTATTCATTCAAGAAAATCAGTTTTTTGCCCCTGGAACAATTGTTGCGAATAAACAATTTTTTAAAGATAATCAATTATTCCTGAAATATTCTGTATTACAGTGTATCATGATATTTTCCATAATTTAAATATGCATAGCTTGCTTAATTTACATTTGTATGACCTGAATAACACAACAACCTTTGATAAATATATTTGAAATAGATCTTATTTGGGGTAGTTTTAATATTAAGAAACTTTTATATTGTTTCGAGCGGGGATTTCGTGAAAAATAGGCCGAAAATATATTTTATCAATAATAAATAAATAATAAAATCCCCTCATTGTTATCGAGCAACATCGAATTACAATGAAAGTAATTGATAATTATAAAGTTTTGGCCCCATATATATATTCTATCGGAAATTGAGAACGCGTTCGGCAATTTTGGGCCTTTAGGGCAGGGTTCGTTACAGTATCCTTAATTATTACAACTGCTTTTTCTGGACTTAGCGGTTTACAGAACAAGAGATAAAATAGAAGAAGTAAAGGATGAGAGACAGAATGGGAGAAAGAAAAGGTGCACTATCTGAGGATGTCTGTGCTATATGTGTGTTGCTGTCACCTCCACTCTCGCAACAGCATGCACATAGCATATGATGAGAAAATGGCGTTTGCGTTAATTGTTGGTCGGTATTCCCTTGAACTCCGGGACGAACACCCCGTCAATGTTGAGCTCGTAGACGATCCGCGAGGAGACGGCGGTAGTGGCTACCATGGCAACTGCGGCAAACCCACCGGTGGCGGCAGCACAGGTGGGAGGTGGGGCTACCTCGTGGCGAATGGAGATCAGGCCTTTGCGCTCCTGGATCACGAACCGGATCTCTGATCCGTCATCCACGAACTCGTTCTGTTTATAGAGAGATAGAGAGGAGGGGAAGATAGAGGAATGAGTAGTCGTTTTTTTAGTTTTTTACATTAAGTTTGATTGATAATTGGATATGTATGTATATCGTTATAGTTTGGTGTAGTCGGACTAATTTTTTATGAAATTAACCTGAAGAATAATGGTTGTGTCAACTTCTACAACTGTAGTATTTTTTATATATTTGTTCTTGGTTTATTTAAAAGAATATTGATTGTTTAACAAATCGACTAATTCAGAGATGAGTCTCATGAACATCGTGTTTGCAGCCCTCAGGTCAAATGGAAATTATAAAAACAATCGAGCGAAACAGTAATATAAATATTATTGTCAAAAACACTTCTTTGTATTTCATTTAAAGTTATGTAATTAATTTTAATTTTTTATTGACTGGATATATGTATATGTACAATTAAAAAAATTAACTTTAAACATAAAATACGTATATGCATCGAAAAAGTAACACAAGAAATCAGAATAATATAAGTTTATATATATATATACAATTAGCCATATGTTTATAAGTCATATGTATGTCACATATTTGTCATATACATATATGACATAGTTACATGTTTTTTTTAGCACATTGAATTTTTATAAGCCTTTTATTACAATGCACAGTAATTTTATATTTTCCCTTTATATATATTTCTGATATAGTCTTCTGTACGCCACAGGAAACAGGACATAGTATGTCCAAACTTTGCAACCTTTTAACTCTGTCCTTAAACAAACACATGTTCCCATGTACCTGGTGGTATAGCTCGCTTGTCCCGATTTTAAAGTAAGCACTTTCGGAATCATGTTCGCCAAATAACCTTAACGAGTGACATGACTGGGATTCGAACCTGTGGCCACCGGATTCGAAACCAGCTGCGTTACCCATTCAGCTATCGGCTGCTCTTATTATGTATCAATGTAGAATGAACTATGTAGAGGAATTATATTTTATCTTTAGGATGAATGAAATCTTCAATGGTTGCCTCCATCATTTTTACGTGCTCACTTTAAATGAACCAGTAGAGCAGTATAACCTTCTGTGACTTTTCCAAAATAAAATTTTACAAACTTTAGCGCTATATTCACTATTATTGTGCATTCAAAAGAGCGCTCATATGACCACACTAAAAATGCATAGAAACAGTTTCTTGTGAAACAAAGAAACTTATTTAGTAAAGAAGCAGCTTCTTGAAAAAAAGAAAAATTATTTAGTGAAGACGCAGCTTCATATGGGGATAAAAACACGTAGCTATATTTTGACACCTCTCGGCCACAATTTATAGAAGATATATTTCTTGTTGTTTAGACTACTTACTATCATTTTATTCATATTACGAGTAGACTTTTACGACTAATTTATTGTTAAATGGTTCAAATATGGAATCGATGACAATTCATTGAACTCGATGACAAATCACCTAATTTCAAGAATAAACACATTTGAGCCACTTTTTTCCACCATACTAATTATATTATATCCTACTTTTAAGTAGATATTTCGTTTGTTATGATTATATTTAATAATAATTTTATAATTATGGTATTCTTCACATAATTATATAATTGCACTATTTTTGTCATTCAATATTTTGCCTGTTTTGTAAAAGATGTGTTTGCTAAAAGTGTTTAAAGAGTAAATATTGAAATAACTGTTTATTTGCATTATTCCTTCTCCAGATTATATTTTAGATGTTGAATTGTGGTAAATATATAGTTTTTGATCTTTGTAGCCACACAATGCTTATCTGAACTTAATGCAGAGGTTCCTCGTCTATTTAAGTACTTTGAGGACGTTTAAACAAATCGTGATATCTGAAACATTATTCATATATAGGAAATAGTAAACGACCTATTTTAAATAACATTGCCGAGGAAATTGTTTGTAAGTGTACGAATATATTATATTTCTCAATTTTGTTCGCAATTCGGGATTATGCAAGTATCAGTAATTTTAAAAAAAGTCTCACCAAACTAAATTTGAGCAGAACACATATTTGTTACCAAATTATGTTCGTAGAGATATTTTTAATATACTGAACACTATTCACTTTGTGTTTACATATTATTTTTAAGAAGATTACTATACAACTCAGCACTCGGATGCGAAGGAACAAACAACACGTTTTTGTATCTAAAAATAAAACTTGAAACTTGAAACATTACATCTTTCACAGACTGAATTCATTAATATAACTTTTGTCCTCAAAAATTTATAAAATAGTCAGACTTCATGGAATTTGAACTGATTTATAATTGAAGTTTATGTATTACTAGACTGAAAACTTTTATTCCTTTTTTTCAAAAGTGAAACACAATTCATTGATATTGTTCAGTGTGAGGGCTAGAGTGTATTAAAAAACTCATTTTTGGTATCAACGTAATCGCCAAGCACCAAGGAACAAAATGCAGCTAATATAAACCTTTAAAAGGGTTTCAAAATACTTTTTAAAAGTGGTCAATTTCGATGATAAATTGTATCTTCTTCTTCTTATTGTTATTGTTATTTTTATTTTCGTAAGCCAAGCTGATTGATATTGACGTTTTATCGGAAAATACATTTTCTACATAAAATTGATCTTTTTAGATTAATTGCTAGAATTGTATCAATAAATGTATAGTACAACAGTCTTACCTATCAATATTCTACGAAATGAAAGCGCAAATTTATTTAAATGAAAATAAAACTAACTACACTTAAGACAGAAAATCATATGAGATCAAATCAAAATGTAACTATTTCGAAGCAAAGTGAACAATTTTAATACAGAAAGATATTTGTAGGTTTTATTTTGATTAAAATGTTTAATTTCTATATTCAAGCGTTTAAACTATAACCTAAAAAATTGCGTATAACTCATACTATTTAGAAAAGATATAATTCCTGTGGAATTTAATCATATATGAGAAAAATCAAACCAACAAAATATGCAAAAATATTTTTTGTACTTTTTCAGAATTTTATAAATAAAAAAGTAAATATTATTTACGTTGTATGCATGAAAGTATATAATATTGAAATATTTTTCAAAAATGAATTTATATCTAAATAAAAACGACCGCGTCGCAAAAATGAAAGTCAAGAAACGAGTCCCTTAAAAGAAAAAATTGAAATGATTTTGATGATATGAAGTACAGCCATTAAAGAAATTTATATAAAAAAGACTCCAAGATTTTAAAAACAAAATGTCAAATTATAATGATGATACATAGCACAGCCATCAAAGAAATTAATATGAACATGGCGCCAAGATATAATTGTTACAATAATTTATGTTTAAAATGCATAACTGTAAATAGATCAATACGGAACATAGGTGTATGTCTAAACTGTAAAATTAGAAAAAATATGACTGTACCATGTATCATCAATATCATTTTAACGTTTTTCCTTTGAAGAGCTTGTTTCTTGGCTTTCATTTGTGCGACGCGGGCGTTTTTGCTTAGTTAGAGAATATATTGAGAGTAGTTATTATTTTCATCTTCTATCCTATATTTTTATTGATTATTATATATTTCATAATTCAATTTTTTAAATTTAAAAATATTTTTCTAATACAAAGGAAAACTTGTGTCTTGATTTTAGAAATTATAATAATTAATAATTGATTGATTTGATTTATTGGTTTACAAAACCAAAATAAAGTCAGTAAAAACAATTTTTATAGATAAATAAATTACGATTGAGAGTACTAGGTTTATAAAATGTTATGTGAAAAGATTACTTAACAGATAAATTTTATTTACATTTAGGGGAATCCAAAATAGAAAAGCCATAATTGTACAGTTACAATTACATAATTAATTACCTATAAGAAAATATATCAGATTGATTAAGATATTTTTTTCTGAGATTATATAAGTGCCGCTTAGTTTAATGAATATAGCACTCTCTGTTATCAAAATAATTAAATTTGTAAATCACATTAGAACGAAGAGTTACTCGAATCCAATCTTTAAGAGAAAATAACAATAAATCTTACAAGTAGAAAAAATAGGTTTAATATTTAATTTCAATTTAATTGCTTAAATATAACGGAAAAACATTTGTTTAAACTTAACAGTGGAATTACCAAATAACATTTCCGTTTTTGTATTTTCAAAATATTGAATTATTGCTTTTATTTCGTAGTTAAAAAATCATTTTACTCAATATTGGTAATGACGTGCTTATAAATAAAGCGAATCATCTGACACTAAAAATCTGTAATACAATGATTAGCAGTAGGTATATGTAAACGAACTTAAAAAACTGTTCTCTACCTTAAATCTGCAAAAATTAATAAATAAAATCTTAACTCGTGAATGAAGGATTCTAATATTTCATTGTCTTCATATAAAGTTTACAATAATTGAAAGTTCAACATATCCATAGGTTTCAGATTTGGTTACATTTTTGCAATTTTTTTTTATAACGTAAGTATTTTAAGTTCTCCTGCATTATACACGCTTTTATTTAACAAAACAGATTAAATAATTAAAAACTTCAATTTACAGAGACTTTCTGATAATATATAACAAAATAGATGTATATATATCGTTTATAAATTGGATGTTAATTTATTAATGAAATCAATTTTATATTTTATTGGAAAATATTCAATTAAGCAAATTAATAAAAAAGAGATATCCACTTAATTTAGGAGCTTTATTTCATTCTTCTTAATAGCAGCCCCCACATATATTCTGATAAACTAATTAAGATTTATTATCTGTCAAAGTATATTTTCAACACGATATTAGTAGTATGCATACACCTGGGTTATACGTATCACTTGGTTATAGAATGGCTGCATGCTTAACTATATTTTTCATATTTTTGTGAGACCCATTTAGCACTTTTTTAATTGACATTCAATATAGTTAAAAGTAATTGCATTGGACATACAAGTCTTTCCATAATTACAGCTTTCGAAATATGAAAATGACAATTAAACAGTTTACCGCATTGATTAGTGAATTTATAAATGTAAAAAATAGTTATTCAGTAATATAATAACAATAACGGAGTAAATAGTGTACACTATACTAAAGCATTGCCATGCAGTTTACAACAACTTATATGAAAATTTTCTGGAAAGGACGAAGAGGATGTTTTCAAATGGTCGAGTCATGGCCTGGCCCTGTGTTGTTCACATATGTCTCATTTAGACTAATTCTGTATGGAGCATCATCAAATAAACTCTTTATAAATAAAGATCTCGCAATGTTTATGAATTGAAATACAGTATATTATTGAAGCTTTTTAAACCTTTTGACATTGATCTTTGCACCAACATTTGTGCCTCCCTTACTGTATGAAGCAAACAATGTATATAAACAATGTAATGGCGGACATGTTGAAAAACATCGGATTCCATTGTACAGTCATTTTAATGAAGTGAATCGTTGCAATTACTGTTATTATTTAACTACCTTTTTTATTCATGTAAAACCATTAATAGATTTATTATTTAATAATTATAATTTTCTTTTTTCGAAGGTTTAATAATAGACACCTTGTATAGCTAACTTATTTATCAAGGTAAAATAGCAATCAATAATTTCAGTCTAATTAATTAGTCATCTAGAAGCAATTGAAACATCTCTACTTTTTAGTCAAAACTATAAGCGTTTACGCAATCGATTGCAATACTTCATGCATGAGGAGGATAAGTAATCAAACATTTTCAATATAAAATTATCTGTTCCAATTCACAACGGTAACATTTTCTTATAAAAGTGATGTGAAATTAGTTTTTTGATAGCTATCTACATAGATCATTCAGATATTAACAATTTAAGCGGCAAAGAGTAAATATTTATTATCTACAAAATGTATAAAAAATATCTTTTGACTTATATTACCGAAACTGTTCCCAGGTAGTTATGTATATGACTCAATATCGTACCACCAGTCTAGAATTTTAATATTATTTTATAACCATCTGTTGATGTCATTAGGACAATGGACAAAATTTTTTTCACTTACATCGGTTGGTATATTTATATCGTTGCACCAGAGTCGCATTGTTTCTTTACCTGAAGAAAACAGACAACAAATTACATCGCAATTTTAATGAATAATTAATTAATCTCCCTAATAGCACAACACAGAAAACTTACAAACATACGTATAAGTAAATAGGTATTGCTGTTGGAAAGCTTAAAATTTCACTATGCACCTAGAATAGATATCGCCTGTTTTCATATATACGTAAACGAATAAAAGTTACTATGCATTATTTGGCATCTATGTAGATACAAAATCAATTTAAAGGGGTACAAATTAATCAGTAATATTAAAGGAGAGAGAGAGAGTTTAATCAGTTTAAAATCTGTAAATATTATAGTATTGCTTTAAATTACTTTGACTTAAATAAATGCTAATACAATTAAATCCTCTATTATTAAAGAAACCATTTAATTTTTTTATATGTATTTTAAAGTAAAAAATTTAATTTGTGCAAGTGTAAAAAATAGAATGAATACGCCATTTTTAGCGCAATAGTAAATAACTTGAACGATTTCATACTTTTATACAATACTTTCATGCGTAAACGATGTGTATTCTTTTACATATTATAGTTTAATAATTTTATAGAATTTATAAATGATATTATTAATACATTGTTTTTAATTAATGTAAACCTGTTGTTCGTTTATTCTTCTTATGTTGCTTTCTCAAACGAAGTTTCAACAGTTGATCTGGTTATACAAATTATGTTCACTACATTAGTATGTTCACAAAATGTTGTTCGACGTATGTATAGTTAAACAAACAGACAACTATATTTACAACTTTCAAATTTAATTAAACTTTTGTTTCACGATATTGAGAGGAACAGGTAGATTTCATACACATGTTAATGCATTTATATATAAGAAACAGAGTATATGAACCATTTTTAGTGTTCATCAAATTATGCTAATAATTTTTATGTGGCAATTAAAATCCCCAGTAAAGGATAACATATAAATAAATGTTCTCAGGTAGGTTTTAATTTTAATGTTTTTAATAATATGTTTTATTGGACGTCTAATCAGAATTAATTTCGATAAATTCAAAATAACCTCAAAGTGGAATCGACTGTTATTAAATGTATACATTTATTATACATATATAATATTAGATCTAGTATACATGTAATTAAATCCCTTTAAATATGAAGGGAAACAAAATTGTTTAAAAAAATTTGAAACAAAATTGCGTTTAAAAAAAACTATGCACTCTTATATTGGGCTAATAACATTTTCTTTGTATTGAGTTTATCTGATATATAAATTGAAACCTCATGGTCAATCTGCCTGTAACTTAGAAACTGGTTCCATATATTCGAATTTCGGTTATATTTAAAATATATATATATATACTCGTTTAATTAGTATATTCTAATAAAAAGGACGACTATTCCACACATCACTGAGGAGATTTTCAATCATTGGATAAAAACAGATTAAATAAACTTAGCATCATTAAAAGCAACGGAAACACAAATGTGTGGAACCATTAGCTAATACACTTAAAGCAGGGTGTAATTATAGTTAACAGCTACAATTATAAAACTATTTAAAAAACGCAACAGACTAAATTTAAAATACAATTATCTATTTAAGCATATTCATATTTCAGAAATAATGAACCAACAATCCTTTGTGTACTTAATTCAATCTGTGCGTATATTCTCACCCATTTGTTAAGGGAATTAGATAATGGTTCAAAGTTATGGTATACCTACTGGATGAATCAACATAAATCGGTACCACTGTGTTAAAAATGTAGACTTACACAAGGCTAGACTGAGTTTAGTGCCATTGATTTTATGATTCCAGACGACTGTTTTTGGACTGGGCATGTAAGACTTGGCTGTTTCTGGCCTCGCTCTGAAAAAATAAGTATTTGAATATAATTTTAGTAGTATACTCAACTTCTTTCATTTTCTTTCGTATATTTATATTACTGTATTTTCTATAGACTTACCTTATCTTTACCTATTATACCCTTACACCTGCCTTATATATTTCGTTCATTAATTAAAACAAATAACATGCAAATTATTTGATGATGCAAATTAATAATTATTAATAATAACTTATAAATTTATTATTGATTTCACCTGAAATTAGTACATAGAAGTCGACAATGTTGCAAAGTCTCCATTAATTTATTTATTATTTAAGTTTAAATAGGTTTTTTAAAGCATCATAGATATTCAGACATTTGATGCATCTATCTTAGTCTGACCTTCAAAAATAATATAATAAACGTTTATTATAGGAAATACGAAAATAATGGAAATTTAAGTGCCGAATTATTTCTAAATATTTCATACGTATCGTATATTACAGAGAAAATTGATAAGTTACATTAGTTTCCATAAAAATTATGCCAATTATTCAAAATCAGCTCATATTAAAAATATTGGCGATTGCTTGCTTTAGTATAACATAAGAGAAATTTAATTTATTGTATTTTATTAATTTATACACGTAATATTACCATTTAATAAATAAAAGTACATACCTACACAACAAAAGGATGGGTGTCTGCTTAGAAAATTAAAATATGAAAATGAAAGAAACGTAGGAACATTTCATTTGTATAATATATTTTGGCATATCTAATTATATTATATACACATATATATATATATTGACACATATACATACATACCCATTAAAAATGATATGAAAATAAACTTCAATATATTTGTAAACAAAATTAGTATTATAAAATAGTGTGAAATATTACTTATAAACAGTTGTATATGTACTTAAGCTTTAATTCGTGCATATTTAACATATTCTGGCGTTACTGACGTTATCGAATGTATTTGAATATACATGTATAATGTATAATATTTATTATAATAATTACCTATTAGTTATATGTATACTTATAATAAAATATACAATATTTATGGATGATTTAATTCTTGATTTTGAATAAGCCCCATAAAACTGACTGATATTTACTTACTTAGTACAAAGTTTGAAGCAGATCGATTTTTTATTTGCAAAGTTATTCAAAATTAGCTTCCGATACTTTTTACCATCCTGTATATACATATATATAATACCTATACATACATACATACATATATTCGTATATATATAAATGTATTTAGAATTTTTATTGCCTAGTCGTTTTTAGTCTAGGGTTCATAGACTAAATTTTGTTCACTTTTATGGCTTCATTTTGTCAGAAGTTAGAAAACTAAATATTATATTTTTTGATTTTCGATTTTATATTTGCAAACTGAACATGAATCAGCATTGCTAAATAAATGAGTACCATTGCATGTTCATGTAAAGGGATGGGTCTTCGGATCATTTTATGCGTATTAACTTGTTTACAGCAGCAATGCTTAGGGAAATTGAAAAAGTCATTAATTATAATAAAAGAATATAAAATCAATAAAAATTATAAATGAGTAGCCATGTGTATATGTATAGGTAGGTATAGGTGATGAAATTGAGTTGTTTATGTGGTGATAAACAAATCTATAAAATATTTTAATTATTGCATAAAACTCGCAGTTTCATATATTTCGCTGTTTATCTGAGCTTTACAGATATATCCACTATAATATATGAATGTTAATCTAAGTGGTCTGATAATATTGATTCTTATTAAACATTAAAAGTGTTATAAATAATAATGCAAATAAGTTCTAGTTGAGAAGTCATATATGGCTAACAATACACACACACACATCCATACATACATATATAATCATGGTTTGATTCCAATGTTATTATTTTGATATGCTTCATGTATTTATTATTGATGAAATATCTTATAAATAGAAAAAGAAATCAGTTTAGCGAATTCATTAGAAACTGCACTACCTACTAGGTGTTATTTTTGATTTAATCTATAATATGGAAAGGAATATAAGAACAAAAATCAAACACAATGAATTAATGATTATTTTTAAAAATCTATTTTTCTTTGTAATAGAATAATTTCAGAGTTCTTTCGCAAAAATATGCGGAAAGTTGTACAAAAGTACGCAAAAATAGCTTATTTTTCTCCTCGTATACAAACAATGCTGATATTTGAACATGTAATATCAATTTAATTATATTTAAATCAAGTGGAATAACATGAATTAATCTGAATTAATGTTCTCTTATAAAATGTAGTAGAATGTATCATTTTAAATAAATGTCTAGCAGTATCTAAAACTTACATGACGTGACCCTGTGCGTGTTTTGCTAATTTATCTTTCAGCATTATATAATATAGAAATTTTATCTGAATTCACAAATAATACATGCAAATGTACGAGTAATATATGCTTTCCAGAAAGCCACAATATATCCAGGTATAATCTAACGCTAAATTATAAAGTGGTATATGTACCAAAAACGTTTACAATTAGTTCAATGTATAAGCACTAAATATATAAAATGGATAAAAATAAAGGTAAGCAATATTGGGGAAACAAACAAGAATAGAAACGAAACTACAATCTAATTTAGGTGCTCTTCTAGTTTCCATATATTATAATAATTTGATATAAAAAGGATTGTTTCATTGATTTAAATATAACCTGCATACTTGTTTATAACATATATTACAGCATAATACCAACAGGTTGTCCTAATATATTCTCTTTGCCTCGTTAAAAGAAAATGAGATGCTAATTTAAAGTTATCTCTGAAACCTTCTACAACTTTATGTACCTATCACAGTTAGAAGTCTCAAAATTTGGAACTGAAAATGCTTGAAAAATGTTCTGTGTATAAAATTACTAAATTGTATGAACAGGGGATAAGGAATACACTGTATGATAGATTAATCAGAAAAAGTATCAAAGTTTTCGGGGAAGCTGAATATCCGGATGACATAAAAAAACGTTACTTTTAATGGCGTCTCTATTTTCTGTGGATAACTTGTTCTTCACGATTTCCCATTTTTATTTCTATGTTTGAATTGGACCGGAACAAGTTATAAATAAAGTTCTCATTAGTTGCGTATCCAACGTAATATGCCATTCCACCTTATTCGTTTAAAGCTGTGTTGGAATAACTGCTGAAAACCCCAAGTCAATCAATATTATATATAGTCAACATATTTAAGATTGGTTGGTTTCATTCACGGGCCGAGCGTGTTACATAAGCTAGTATAATTAGTAATAGGTAATATACTCGCATTGGTGTATTTTAAATGTTTCTCAGATATGTACAAAGAAATGCACTAGATTACAGATGACAAACATTTATTTATATAATGGA
The DNA here is from genome assembly GCA_036023295.1 of Invenusta paracnida. Taxonomy (NCBI): domain Eukaryota; kingdom Metazoa; phylum Platyhelminthes; order Proseriata; family Coelogynoporidae; genus Invenusta; species Invenusta paracnida. The sequence continues at coordinate 6,525 of JAYRBW010077639.1, read as the reverse complement.
TGTACTTTATATAAAGCAAGCAAAGCTTTAAAATGAAACCAAAAATATATTATACACTACTTGATCATACTACTTTCCATTTATTCCGATTAGAAAACACGGCCTATTTGTACCTTCACCCATGAAAACCCTGTTTTTACTTCATCTGCATACAAAACCACGTTTCCTTAATTCGCTTGAGAGTTTCTTTTTTTGCGAATTATAATAATACCTCCACTTTATATGCACGGAATTGACTTTACAAAAAGAATTTTCTCAATAGAAATCCCTAAACTGTTGATGATATGATAAAATTGACTTAGAAAAGTGGGCATACCTATATCTTCAAAACAACAAAGAGATTTCGTGTTTAGTTTTTGGTAATATATATCTACATTATGGCTGCATAGTAACGTTTATAGTTTTACTGTTTGTAGGCCTTAATAAAATATATAATTTTAAAATGAAAAGATGTATTAATAAATAGACTGACAATTTGGCATGACGAAGAATGCGGATTCAAATCCCCGTTCACCATCTCACTGTGCAAGCTTAGCTCCGACAAAAATTAAGAATATTATACTTTTTAAAGTGCAATAAGTGATGACTATAGAGTCTTGTTCGCATCGGGCATTTTTGCGCTTCCTAGGGTCTCATTAGCCCCTCCCCCATAATTTTTAAACTTTCTAATAGAAGGCAGTTCTGAAACTTCGAGTTTAGTTAAACGAAGAGTAATGTGACATATTTAATTGAAAAGGTCTAATATATTTGTTTTAAATAGGTAAAACATTCTATTTTATTTATTGAAAGAAAATAATAAAATTCGAAATTTGTAACGTGTTTTTGCAAGTACACTTCTTTTTATTGTATTTCATGATATAAAGGTAATCAGAACCCAAATTTGAATTTCTTCGATTTTATAAAATATATACTTTTTGTATAATAAAAGTATGCTATACTTATTTGCAACAAAACTGTACATTTTTAGGGCGAGGTCGCGTTACCAGCCTCATCGATACTAGTACAATACTTCATTAATATAAACCACGTATGACAGACGTATCATGCATGGTTAGTGATTGAGTTCTGTAACTTTCAAATGATTTCCATATTTTGAAGACATGCTTGACTTATATGCAATGACGATGAATTCTTCAATCAATTCTCGAACAATATTCATGATGATCCTAATGATACCCTGCTCAGCTTACCTCCAACTATGCCGTCGTCAGACGAGTCATGAAATACCAGTTGTTATCATGATCAAAGTAGAGGTGATTGACAGAACGACAGAACGATTCAATGCACCCCTGGTTGTTAATGATATGGATCAGGAGTTCAATAACAGAAGCATTCCAAATAATACGCAACGACGGAATGAGTGGTCAGTGAATTTATTTCATGATTGGAGACCACTTTGTTGGCTGGCTACAAAGAATTCTGACGAACACCGTGAATAAACTTTTGATTTATTGTTTATTTAATTGCTTTCAAATGGACACTTTGAGTTCTTTGTATGTTCCACATTGTCTAAATAAATTCTAATAATAATAATAATAATAGCCATGTATTACCATTGTTATTGAGATATTCATGTAATTTTAATCAATAAATATAATTCAAATGAAAATTCTGTGAATTATACTTTCATACAATATACGAAAAATAGTATGAAACAATTAATGAAACAAATGAATGAAACAATTAATAGACAAATGTTTCAAAACTAATATTTATTAATAATTAAATGCCATTCACTAAGAACATTTTGATTTGTTCTTGGGAATTTATAAAACTAAAAGGGGAAACAAAGTTTGCACTTTGCAATTTACAATTTACTAGCTAATCAACATATTTTTTAAATATTTGCAATTAGGTATTATATTAAAAATTCTATAGTTACAAAAAATAATCATACAGTTGTAAATACAATATTATTTGTAATTACTATATAACTTGATTAATCTTTTATATATATTCCAAAAATATTTAATGTCATTAATAAAAATAGAGCACACAATAAAAGCGTAAAATTAAATATGAAATTCAAACGGTTAGTTTTAGTTTTATTTTTTAAAGTGAACATAAAATTTATAGTATGTAATTTTCTAAAAGTATCATAAGTAAACCTACAGTTGGTGTAACAATAATCTGTTATGTATAAAGTAGAATTAAATTAGAGTAAAATAAATATATACTAATATATATATTTACCAACTATACTATTTTATTAACTTATATTTTATACGAATCAATTTTTATATCCACACACACTATTTTGAGAAAAATATATAATTTGAAATAATGTGGTTATGGGTTTAAATAAAGATTGCAAATAGAAGGTTAAATATAAAGCATTCGTGCAATTGTCTCATTATTATTTATTGCAAAAGGCCTTCTTTAAAATGTGTCGTTCCTTATAGATATATCACTGAGTCTATTAAGTGAATACTATATCATATAGTTGATTTTACTTAATTATTTTACAAGAAATTTAATGATGAATAAATACGTTTTTATTTTATAAATTAGTATGTCGGAAAAATACATTTCATAGTTAATTATTTTATATGACCTTTAAGATTTTATAAAATACACCTAAAATATAAGTTTCTAACAATAATTTATGCAAGACACATTTTTCTTCAAATTAATAAATGACAAAGCTATCATTTAAGCAGCTCACAAATCACTATATATATATATAAATCCTACTAGAGAAACCACTACAGAGTAAAACCGCTGAAAAACTTTATTTAATATATAAAGTTATTTTTAATATAAACGTAGAATATACATATGACTGATGTATAGTTTATAATTGTGTACTTTAATTATAAGATTCAATATAATAAAATATCGTACTAGAAAATTTTGCCCTCAAGTAAATTTTTATGTTAAATATATCTTCCGTTACATACATAAAACATTCAATAACTTACGCCTGAGGTTTTGAAACAGCTGCTTGTGTTTTCTTGGCTTTGTTTGCACCATCCTTGAATTTCCTTGCCGACTTTTTACCATTTGAGAATATTACAGACATTCTAAGAGCGTTCAAGCGGAGATCTATTTATCTGTATGCTTATGCTTTAGGAGTCGAAAAGTAAAAAAAGTAAATTTAAGTCTTGAGCGAGCGGTCCCAGTAAATAACGGTATTAAAAACAAGGATAGTAATATAATATGGGTTGGAAAATATAGCTGCACAATTACTCCAGATCTCCAGATCAGAAAAGAGGGGAGCAAAAGCTCTAGGACCTTTCAATTTCAAGAGTCAAAGTAAACTGTATCCCCGTGGAGCTTCCCAGGTGCACGATGATTTGTATATTAAAACACTCAACAACCAATGAGCTTAAATAAATTGATGAACAAGACACTCCAGTGCCAAAAACACTCTCCTGTTTGTTTCTGTCGATATACCAAAAACAGTTATTGTAGGACGGGAAGCGACGGCGTAAACCTCAGGTAGGACAATGTTTAAGGGTTAATGCAAGAACTCCTTAACTAGTGCACTGTCATATCCTCTTCCCTTCCCTTCCCAGCTCCTCTATGTGGCCTCTCCCCTTTTTCCCAGTTTTTGAAGGCAATTCTAAGCATAGTAACTATTATATTAACTATAATATTCAGTGTTTCCGTTTGTAGGCAACGAGAGAGGAACCATAATAGAGATGTTAATTCATCCGTATTTTTTGGTGAATTGTCTCATTTCAATTATGCATTTGTGCTTTGCATGCCATTATACTCTTCCCATTGGCCTCTGGCAAGCGATTAACAGATCAAAATTTTGTCAAGATTAGGGTAATATACTTTGAGTTAGATCGCGTTTAATGCTATCATAAAATAAAAGGTTATAATATTATTTCAATAATTATCAACTTTTCTATTGTGTACCTTTTTCTATTGTCTCGGTCAAAATTTATATAAATATGTACTAAATATATAATATATACCTACATATATATACCAATAGGGTGGGGAATATAGAGTTATTCAGCCAATTAATTATTTATAAAATATTTGGCTGTAATAGATACTTGATCTGTAGTTTACATTGAAACTCACTGAAGTTCAGATTGCAATCGACTCGTCGTTGTTTATCTAAACCACACATCTTTGTCAACCCTTTTTAATGAAACCTGCGGTTATTATATTTTCCTGTTTCTATTTTCAATAATTATTCTTCATATAGTAAGTTTTAAACTTTATGCAATGTAATTTAGAAACTTAGATTAATTAGTTTAATGTTACTTAAACTGTGAAAAATGCATTTTTATTATTTATCGGAATTTTTGCTGATTGAATATGTTCCAGTTAATTTTTTACATGAGAATAACGATTAAATGCATGGAGAAACTTTATCAATACCAATGTCATGTCAGAAGTTGAAAACAAGTTTTAAAATTTAAACGTTTTTAAATGACTTTTAAAAAAGTATTGCTTCAATTTCCATTAGGTATACATAAAATTATTAATATGCTATTATCGTATGAAAATAGTATAAATAATAAGTGATTATTTATATTTTGGAATCGAAAATGAGATCAAATATTGTAAACATGCATTATACATTATAATAGTTGTGTATACATCTATATTTCAAAATAAAACATTGAATTTCTAAATAAAATACATGCCATCGTGTAGAAATTTCAGTAGGACGATATATCTATGATATCAAAGATATCTATGTATCTATATGATATATCTAGATACAAATAACGTCGTAGAGAGAATAAGATATTAATCAACTTTTAGCCCAGAATTTGACATATACCTACTTCTCAATATATTTCTGTATTATATGTCTGAGAAAGTGTGTCTATTGAATAAATAAATTGACATTGATATAAGAGGTGGATTGCTTATTTGAGGTGTATGTATGTTTTTGCATATTATAAAACAATAACTTAACCCCCCGATTCATTCTAGAGGAGGGAGGGCTGCGGTCCTTCCTCGCACATTTTTTCTGTGATTTTTAAATCTACAAATGGAGCAATGTACGTTTTTGCGAGTTTTCTCAAAAGAAACTTTTATAGTTTTTAGCCCTATATTCACTATTGTACAAACACTCGTGACCACACTCTAAAAATCGTTATTGTAAAAAATTAGCAGAGCAAATTTTTTAATATAAAATATGCTAATTTCTCTCAAAATCGAAGAAATTGGGATTCAGATACTGCTTACTTCTATGTTATAATTCACACAGTAGAATAAAAAGAAGTTTTTTTTGTTTTTTTATTTGATTTTTAAATTATAAAAATACATATTTTTACAAATTTATTTTATTAAAAAATGTTTGGCTACTTATTAAATGAAATATGTTAGAAAACATTATGTTTCAGAACTCTACTCGGCTCTAATAAGGAGAGTGTCTATCTCCGCAGTTAAAATTATTCCTATATTTGTGTTATTTTTTTGCAAAAACTATGGGAGATATCATAATAAAATTGTAAAAGTGTATTCTGTACATCCTTTTGCTTTAGCTGTAGTACAATATTGCTTAGTTAGATTTAAAAATATTATTTTAATGATAACATATTATTTTGAACCACACAAAGTCTAGATAAAATAATATGTACATATAAATGTCTATATGAAATTGTTTATGATTATTGAAACAAATTATATTTACTAGAGAATATGTATTACATACAAATGAATACGTTTAATTGAAAGTGTCAGCTTTCTAATTAATGTATTTTTTTTAAAGAACATAACATCAAATATAGTCATTCTTAGATGAACGGCTTTTTCTCCAAATTGTGTACTTTTATACAAATGAGCAATATTAATAGATGCATGAACTCATATAATTATATATACAATACATTAACATAAATATATTTAGATAATGATTTGATGGAATATAAGATTAGAATCATGAACATTTTCATATTTAGAGACTTATTCATATTTTAACAGTACAACTAATAAGTCATGCACCAAATATACTATTTCAAGTAAGATTATTAGGATAATAATTTCAAGCTGATTCTTCAATACAATAATAGCAAAATCAATTGGTTAGAAATTACCATCCCCCCAGGAGGGTTATCATCCATTTTTGAATATTTTATTTTCATTGAGATTTTTTTCTTGAACTTTGTTTCAGCCTTTAGCTTTGTTGATCAATTTTCGACAAAAGTACATATTTGACCCATTTTTCAGTCCCATTTTTTCAAAAGATTCAATTTAATTAATTCTCCTTCATTGTATAGGCCATCAGAGAATCATAAGCACTTGAATCCATAGCCATTTTTCTAAAAAATTATATTTTGGGCATCAAGTCATACCAAATTATTGAAACTTTTTAAATTTACTACTATAAGTATTATAGTACAGTAAAATTTTACAACTTATACATTCATTATATTTATAAAATGTTAGTATATTAGATAAAATTTTATCCTTTATCCAATTGACAGAAATACTCCAAATTGATATTTTTGATAAAAATCACTCATACCTTATTACTCACCCTTAATAAGTTTAACAATTATAGGGGCATAGGGGGGGGGGGGGTGGGCGGGGGAGCAGGGGTAAGAGCTA
>JAYRBW010077628.1:0-24503 GCA_036023295.1 Invenusta paracnida | reverse complement strand
ATCTACTGTTAATACTTTTTTGTATAATGTTTCCTACGTTTTCAGATTTTTCTATCAGTTAATATATTACCCTATTTCTTTTTTCATTAAGGACCCATTGTATTATTTAGTCTTTTGTATTTTTTGCGGTAGCACATTTCATTTACAAATATTCTATTGATCTTTTTATTTGATTTAAGGTTTAACTATATATTACATCTCATTTTTTAAATTAATTGATTTAATAATTACATTTCATTTTTTACATTTTATCCACTGATGAAGGCATTTTAAGCCGAAATATATTTGGACATTACTATTGAACTTTTTCATTTATTTATTTTCAATTTGTGATTCCGGGCCCGTGGTGTTTTTTTGGGGGTTTCATATACATAGATATATATGAATATTTGGACTGTAAAAGGAAAAGCACCCATTGAAATATTCAGTGACTCCGTTTCGGGTTACGAAATATGAAACAGATCTTTTACTACGCTATTTAGGTTATTAATTTTCTTTTATCATGTATTTGGCATTTTTTCTAAATATAGGGTGGTCCTAAAGTAATGTCAGTTTTTTTACAAAAATGAACAGATGTGTGCTATGTCATCAGAAGGTATAATTGGACTCATTTTCTTTGACATTAATGTGAATGCTAAGCGATATCTTGACATGCTATGTATTAAATTTTATCCTATAGACTTTTTCATAATGATTATTTTTTTCAACAAGATAGGTTGAAAAACCTAGTTCCGCCCCATTACGAATTAGTTGTTCAGGGTTAGCTTAATGATAAGTTTACAGATCGTTGGACCGGACGCCGTGGAGCAATCGACTGGCCTGCACGAAAACCAGATTTAACGCCACCAGACTTCTTCCTATGTGGCGTATTGAAAAATATGGTTTACGCTGAACACTCACGAACTATAGAAAGCCTTAAAGAGTAATTACAGAAAAGGTTGCAACAATTGATAAAGGACTATGTATGAAAGTGTGTAGATCTGTACCAGGTATACTAAGAACATGTAGAGTTCAACGATGAACATATTGAACCATATTTGTAAACCATCTTCTGTTATATCTCTCTGATATTTCATATCTATGTACATATTTTTTGGAATAAACATTTACACTTTGGAATTTATACTAGGTATTTACTTTATTAATGAAAAATTGTGTGTTATTTTTGAACCACTCTGTATATATATAATATTGGTATATACAAATATTATACCTTATGTCTATAAATACTTTAAAGACATACAGTTTTATTTATTTGTTTTGCAAACCTTGTTAATACTAACTAGTAAAAATGACATTTCTTTGCACATATAAAGAATTTGAAGCCACATTTTGTAATTATACATAAAGTAGAACTATGCCAAAGAACATTAAAAATTGACACTTTATTGAGAACAATTTTTCCTGTATAATATCATTGAATAATGATATATATATAAAACATATTAAAATTGTGAAAAAGCAGTATACTTGTTTTTATGATTCTATCATAAAAAGCACTCTTTGCTCACGTTATAAAGACTAAGGAAATTTATAAAAGATAATTTATTTCATAATATTTATAATTTTGCTACTTAGTATTTATATTTTTGTATTTTCAAGTTAAGTTTAGTTTTAAATGATGTGAAAATGTACATTTCAATAATTTTTTATAAAATATTATTTATAAATTATATTTAATACAAATTTTAAAACTTACATATATTCACAATCAATTTGTATTGAAATCAAATTTAAATTTTAGTGGAGTCAAATCAACCTCATTTTGGTTTAATGTAATAAAAAATATGTAAATACAAAACTTGTTTAAAATCAATTAGGTATTGGCTTACATTTTCTTTATTTTTAGGTTTTAACTATTTATTTAATGAATATATAAAACTGTTGATTTTATACTTGTCTGTAGTTATTGTGATCACTAAACAATTCATATATATATTAAAATAACTGAGTCAATTTGAAAAATTTCCAATAGTAATGCAATAAAAACCATTTCAGATTGATAATTATTAATACGTACTATCGAGTTTACACTAATGTTTTTTTTGTATTTATTTAAATCAATATTGAAATATTAAAACTTTTTTTTAGTTATTTAATTTTAATTAATTTAATTAATTATTTGAAATTATTTTAGATGCTATTAGTAGTTGAGTAATTAATCTTAGCTATCTGTAATTAGTAAAGTGTTTTATTTTACTTGAATATCGAGAAGGTAGAAGGGATACAAGAAAACATTACATATATGTATATGTACCACTACCTATGTATTATCCTCATAATATGTGTATTACACTTACATATTATATATACTTTTTACTTACAATATGTTTTAAATATAAATGAAATAAAATGTATTTATAATGCAATAAAATTGTATACCCTCTAGTGAGTAGAGGGTGATTAAAGATATCAAAATCTTCCAAAATATTCAATTATTTTGTTAGCTTAACATAGGCAGTAAAGTTGAGAAACAATTTTTTTATTGCTGACAAATAATTCAGCAATGCTTAGCTTTTCTTCAATAAACGTTTCTGATTGAGTAATTAGTCACTAATTATTATTTGTAAGCTTACTTTAACAAATAGTAATATATTTATAATATTTCTTTACAGTGTTTATTGTGTTTAATATTACATTGCTTCTAAAACTTTGCAATGACATAAATAAGTACCTATATAATGTGTTTCTTTTAAACTTAATGCAATATATATTATTTTATATTATAGCTGAGTATGGGTAAATAGATCAACTATATAGAATATATGAATTTCCAGACAGCTTATCATATTAGAAGAAACAAAAAATAGCATATTATGTAAGTTTAATTATGCTAGCTTCATTTGATATTTTAAAGTTAAATAAAATAAATAGTTTCGATCAAAATATAATATATATGGGTATGTCTCGACGCTGGGGGCATAATATATGTACCTACATAGCAACACACATATATATTATATATATACCTATATATAGCGACAGATTTAGGTTGAATGTCGCGAATAATATATATGCATACCTACTATACCTATGCAGATATTTCTTTCTTTAATTATTACTGTTTGATAAAAAATCCTTTCAGGCTGCATCCATTTTGTCTATATTCCACTTTAAACTATATATTAGCATAAGTAAACACAACCGATATTTATAAACTTTCGAAATGTATATTTATAATTGATTAATAAATAATATATATCATATTAAATAATTCATTATTTTTAATGTGATACTCCAAAAGAGAAATGCATAACGTTATATTTAAGTATTAATATTTGTACATTTTTATAATCACTACTTATATTATAATGTTATAATAATTTTAATGTACCTAGGTATATGGGAAGAACATATATTAAACGATGAATGCACGTAACTAAATATTTCAATTATAAAAACAATTGGTTATTATAGTAAACTAACAAATAATAATTAGCGACCAATTAGCCAATCATGAACGTTTATCGAAGAAATTTTTCGAGGAAAACTCAACACTGCTGAACTATTTGCCAGCAATAAAAAATATGTCCAAAAAGTTGATCGAACTGCTTTCATGAGCAAAACTATTACCCAGCTGTATTGCTCAACTTTATTGCCCATGTTAGTGGGGCTTAATACTTAATACTCAGTAACAATAAAAAAATTTTAATTACTATTTTAAAACTAACTAGTTTATATATTGCAATGAGAAAAAGAAATAAATATCAGGATCGTTTATTGAATATAATTAACAATACTGATCAATTTTGCTAGTTAGCTAAAAGGTCTTAATGATTTTATCACTAACTATTTTATACTATATATTTTACAAATACGATTAATTATCGGACGACTAACTCTAGCTGAATCACTGCATGGGGAAATATAATTTCCCAAACACTGGCTTTTATACGAAACTCCAAGGCAATTTCAAATGATTCGCTAAATGAATCGCAAACTATTATTCCAACATTTTACTGATTACAATTACCCCCAAAAAATATTATTTTAACCAGAATTACATTAATTTATGAACAGAACAATTTAGAACCAGATAAATCAATTTATCAAATTATTATCGAACTATTATAATATCGAATCAATAACTACATATATTCACCAATTTAGAATTTCTTGTTCGCCTTGAAGTCTCGAATCAAATAGAGTTAATAAGAAATATAAATTATTTTAAATAAAACCGGTAATGCAATTCCAAGGAACAGTTCTACATCGGGACCATCCATTTGGATAACGCGTTATTTTCTAAATATTATTTGTGATTTAAAGTCTCTATCAACCATCTTTGAAAATATCACCTGCTGCAGCACCTAATCAAGAAAATCTCATTCTAAATTAACAGTAGCTTCAAAACGAAAAGTTTCATATTTGAGAATGTTTCTAATTCAGAATAAATAATTGTTATGTATCGGGTGAAGGCATTTTGGCTTGAAGCTTTTTATACTTCACATCTAGGTACTCTGAAGCTATCAGATCCCACAATATTGAAAATATGGCTTTCCTTAGATTTTCTTCATTCAAATTCTATAAAATTTTTAAAACAATAATGGTATGATTTATAAGTTAAAACATTTAGCATATTTAGTGACACTCAATCTATCAATGTTTAGTACTAGTACTAAGAAAATCAACCACTGATAAAAGGATAAAAATTCCTAGCCCTTTACTTTTTTGCTGAACAGCAAAAATCTGATTTTTAATAATAACGTTTTTATATTTTATTGTGTTTTTTTATTCATCTCACAAGTAACCAGTACTTGTTTTTATTTATAATGACATTTGACAAGTTTTCAAAATAATGAACAGGATTCAAATAATGATTCTGACTTGGATTCTAAATCTCTATCAAAAGCTGCTATACATGCAGCGACAGATTAATTAGGCTTCGTGTCTTATTTTTTCTCACATATTATTACTAGACATGTTATTGTCATAAGCAATGTTTTAATATCAGTTCATATACTTTATATGACTGTGATTATATACTTACCGATTTGATTAGGAAATCGAAAACAGACAGTGGCAGCAACCGCTTGATATTTACTTTTTATCGATTTTCAAGGTGAATAAATACTCACTCATCGTAAAACTAATGTGAGCCTTTGAATACAGCCTCCCAATGCAGATAATAACATGGCTGAATCATCTACAACCCGAAACTCTAATTGAAATTGGATGTGTGAAGTTTTATTTTGTAAATAACGATGACATCCAGAATTTTACAGTCTCACCGTAGTTGATAAATCAGGTTACATAATCCATTGTTCTGATAATTTATTCAAAACTATGTAATTGCGACAATTGTATGACAGATTATTATTGCAAAATACTGCGGTCGTTATACTGTATATGTCGTTATGGTCGTATCTGTCGTTTTTACATACAGCTAGAACTTGTTTTTTAAATATATTTTATAGTTGTTGATTTAGAAAAGGTTTACTGCTGCTGTGAGTATTAAAATCAGAGCCCAAATTGTTTCGTCACTTTGTGATTCTAAATTGCGAGCAATGCAAGTTATGCAAATGATTCTAAATGGAGCAAAGCGATCAGTCATGGCATCCGTATTTTTATTAATTTGCTTTTGCAATCCTGCATTAATAAAATATAAGTGGAAACATATTTAATAAAATTATATTATTTGAATGTTATCTATATTCTATATAATTAAAACATTTATTGAAGTTTTATACTAAAACTTTCTATGTGTACTATGTATAATAGTAATTAATTTTGCAAACTAATGACCTAATGTGTAATACATTTTTTGTATAATTAATTATTAAGTATTTGTTTATCACAATACATTTTTGATTGTATTTTCCCTTTTCATTTTAGTTTCTACTATTGTCGTAAGAAAAACTGAATGCAAATTTCAATGTGTACTGTGTAATTTATCAGGTAAGTTTATGTTTTTTGTATATTTGAACATGAAACAAATAGGATACTTTCCATACTATACTAAATTTATGTAAATACTTTTTACGTCTTATCTATTTTATAGATATTATTTTTTCATCATTCTTTCGTCATATCTATTTAAAAAAGTATTTTGCAGCTTGGTTTGATGTGTATTTGTTCGTTACTCGATTGTATATCTTTTATGTAATTTACGCAAAGTCGGTATCATATATATATTGTTTTACTTTAAACAGATTATACAGATGATACAGACTATCTGAAACAAATGGCGTAATAATTTCAAAAAATGTATTGTGGTAAAAAATCTTTCAAGATTTTTAATAAACACGAAGAAGAAGACTAGTAAAAAGACGATATTGATATTTTTATATAATAATACATAAATGAGCTTGCATATATATTTTATAAACATACATAGATTGGCTATTTGAAATAATAGTGTAGCAATTTGAAGAAGTAAGTTTGTGCTAAAAATTTAGATCCTTTCGTGATTTTCAATTATCACGATAAGAAAGACCAGTAAAATTTCTATATTGATATATTTTTTCTATAATAATATATAAAAGAGTTAGCATATACATATATTTTTGAAATTATATATGTTGACCACAGGCACAAAATGCACAATATTTAAAATTGAAATATTTTAGATTGCCATTCTATGTATATATTGATTAATCTCTATGGTCATTATCATAGAGTAATTAAACTAAGAGATTTCACTACTACTATTTATTTTGGTACTCTAAAGCGTTTGGAAAATAATGTTTTCAACATTGACAGCAGTTAAACAGTTTATATGGTAAAACAGTTAGATATACAGACAATAAATAATATTTTACAGACAACTTACGTATTTTAAATTTGTATGAAAAAATATATTTATCTTCAAATAAATTTAATGCAAATATTTTATACTAAATTTTGTAACCCATTTATATTCAATTTATTAAAAATTTGCAGTGTGATGTAGTATGAAATCAATAAGAGTGCATTTATCTCTGTGTTTAATTACTCTGGTCAGTATAATTTACTGTATATATAGTGGCGTCCTGTATACAGAAATTATTATTTTTAATTTGAATTTTTTATAATAAATTGATAACATTATTTAGTTTGAATTTTAAGCTGATTTATATATATGTATATTCTATTTGTGCATTAAAATAAAATTATTTCTCACTTAATATTTGTACATTAAATTATTATTTTTATTATATCTATGAATATTTGTAATTAGTTGTTGTTTAAACGAGTATATTTTTTCTTTGAGTATTTTGTAAACATAAACCAATGTTTTGGCAAACACGAATATTTTGTAATATATCCATGCTTATAATTTTGTGTCATTTCTTTATTATTATTATAAATTGTATTGTTTTTTGTGTTATTTTTAGGTATAATACACTAAACTCTTACTTTCAGATAAAACAAAAATACTTAATTATGTTTTGCTATTTCTCCTTAAATAAAATAGGCATCATATTCTGCTTCATATTCTGTAGACACACTGTTTTCAACTGTGTACAATATAAATTAACCGTATCACCATATATTTTATTTATGTGAAGACCAATCGAAATCTAAAGCCTATGGATATTTCACAGAAGTCTTTAAAGTTATATTTATTGTAATTACGAAGAAGTTTGTATTTTAAACTCACCATCGAACAGTATTTTTTACTCTTACATATTTTTCAAACATTGTCGAGTAATAAAACTAAAGACTATAGCCACTCCCCTTTATTAGTTTTCCACTGGCACTATATATATTATATAATATACTTTTGTATAATATTCCTGTGTTGTGCAGTACTGTATAGTTCTAAATTTATGCATTTACCTACACCCTAATAATTGAAATACTTAATGCGTATGTGTGTGTGCGCGTATTTTTGGTCGTTTATTACCACGCCCGTTTTTGCTTTATGATAAAATATTTTATTTATATTATAAAGCGTGCTAGTTTCACTGTATCACACAAAGGGTGAGGGGGAAAAGCGCCAGTATTTGCTTCTCTTTTGATTATTCTGCAAGCAATCCGCCCCTATTCAATCTACCAATTTCTTGGTAGATACCCCCGTTGAAAACAGAGCTTCTATTGGGTTTTTCATTCGATATGGCGTGTCTTATAGATAGATATATTTACTACGTTTATTGTTATATGTTTAGTTTGTATTATATACAATAATTAATTTAATTCCTGGCGATTGAGTTGTGAATCAAAGAGGAATTTTCGGATTATTATACTGCCTGCTTTTTGACTTTCTTGCCTTGTTGTGTTGGCTAGGTAGAAGGGAACTGTCCCTTGGAGTTTTGCATGCCAGTGCGCGTGCCTCCTGTAGTTAGTTATTACATGAGATCAAGAACATTGCCTCCATGGGGTGTGGCATATCGTTAGTTATAGTTAATAAAATTGATAGCAGTGTCGTGTTGTTAAGATGGTTACACCCTTCCCCCAGCTATATTTACACTCTGCTCCACCTTGTAATCCGATTTCACGAATTCAATATATTATGTTGGTTGTGTGTAATAATTGTGTTTAGCGTTTGGAGTTTCATAGAATTCTTCGGTTTTCACTCGTGCATTCTCTTATCTCTTCACTCCTTTTTTGAATTTTAACTATCTACTCGAATCATTTTTGAAAAGTTACAGGGATAAAAGAGTTGTTCTGCCATTTTTGTGTAGGAATATCTTCACCTTCGTTGGATTCTAATTGGAATATTGCCTATCGGAATGTTGCTATCTACGCGCCTTATCTTCTAGTTGATGCCGCTTCCCAAAATGTGGTAATTTTTAATTTTTCTGCCAAAATAAACGAATTATTTATTTCACATATTTAACTAAAATATAGCAAAATTATATATTTCATACAATAATAATATTTGTACACATTTTTTTATTTTAGAATGTGTGTTACGTGCGCTTTTTGCACTTCTCCCATATCTGATATATTATTACCCCATAACCTATAACATCATGTTATTACAATAACTGCCTATGTAGATTTTGTTCATATTAAACATAAAATACCGAAATAAAACATTAAATTATATCCATAATCTTTATGATCGGTTTACCAATAACTGCTTCTTGTGTAATTTTATCGTGTCTGGAATTAAACGTATATCTAGTTTCTGCAGCGTATTAGTGAGTCTTACATCAAGAATGCATGTCCCGCTTCGTTCGCTCTCTACTTTATTTAAATCACGTACAACCAGAGATTTTGTCAATATCCATTCTCAAACACAATATATTTGAAAAGTTACTTTTTGTAGATAAATGTCACCGTAAAATACTTTTATTGTTTTGTTTATCCTTCAAAATTCGCAGTTGTCACAACTTACCTTTGATCACGTTTAATAGCGAAATTGCAACTTTCTCTATATATTACTAGATATTTAGGTTTAATATCCATTTTTGGTCATTTTATTATTGATAATATTGATAATAGTGGTCTATTTATTCTTTAGACTTAATTACACCCCACCCCTAAACTTTGATCCATCTTAATGAAATTTTAATTATTTGTTAGAAATGTTTCTTAAATTAGAGAAATGATTGTTTTGTCTAGCAACCGCTGTTAGAGACTTCAATTTTGGATAATAACCACTGTTTTAGAGCTATTTCTTTAGTAAGTTCATTTTATTTTGTAATACTGTTTTAAATTAGTCAGAATGTACAATTTCATGCTTCTTTTAAGAATTTGAGTTAAGTACATACAATCTTTTCTAAACACGTTAAGATAATTATTTCTAAATATTGAACGTATCCGTTGCACAGAATAACTTAGACTGTCAACTTAGATCCAAGGCGCTTCATTCTGCGGTCGCAGTCTACGTTGTGTGCGATTCCTTCATTTGAGAAATATTTGCTAACATTCACATAAACTTGACTCACACGTGAAATCATTAATTTCGAATAATATAAAACAATGTATGCATACCATAAATTGTATTAACTTTTCACTCATTAAGAATTTTAAAATATTACATTTACAAACGGAAACATTTTATACTTCTTTTCATATGTTAGTTTATAGTAAATTTCGTTTAATATGAATTATTCCTAAGTGATTATACATTTATGATTTATGATTTATTTCTGAATAAAATGATGTAACAGTTAAAAAAATATATACCATTTAAAATATAATAACATAATAACGTGATAAAGAATCAAGAAAACTCTGATATTATTTTTATTAATCAAAAATGGCAAAAGATGTGTTAGTTCATATAATAATAAAGTAAGTGAAATATACTTAAAATGTAACTCTTAAATTTTTTCTTGAAAGTATTTTTTCAAAGTATAGTGGTTGTTTCAATATACCAAACACATTTTGATACAACTAAATTAATTCTACTAGGATCATACGTTTATGTTATAAAAATAATCAATAAAGCGATAAGTAAATTGATAACTAATTAATAGAAAACACACCAAGAAGAGTAATGTCTTATGATACTGAACATATTTTTACCAAGTAAGGTACAGTAAACGTAGTTAGTTTATGTAAAATAATATTTTCCTATAATATTTAACATCTTTTGAGCTTATTTGAATTCTTTTGTGATACGAATTAACACGCTTTTTGCAATTGTTGGCCAATTTGATATTTATATTATACAAATCCTGTTTAATTATTAACTATTTTATAATTCGGATAAAAAGATATATTTAATAATTTGCTTTAATAACTTCAAAAGATTTTCTATTGTAATTTTCCCTGCAAATGTTTCTATACTATTGTTAAATATTCTATTTGAATGAAATAATATTTTTGTTTGTAATTTTGAAGAAATTCATGAAAGTACGAGTACTTCTTTGAAAATCTCTCAACAGTATCTCAACATCTTTAGTACAATACATGATTCATCACTAAATGACATAATATGTAATTGTTTATTTTTTGTTTTCTCACCTTATATTTTTTAACATTTGTTTATATTTATATATATTTGATTATCATTTAGCTCACCAGTTCTTTTTGCACAGTATTTCAGCTTATTGTCTTAAATTGTTTTTGTTGATATTTTGATTCATTCTTAGAAATGTCGTTCACGTGTGGCTCCAATATCTATCATATGCATCGACAAGGTAAAAGGCTTATCACGGGAGTTGCCACTGCCCGAAACTGGATTTGAATGGAATAAAATAAACTCTTGGATATTGAATAGTGTGAGTATATTCGTTAACTTATTTAAGTCTTTCAAACAATTTAATATATTTATTAATTCTTCTTTTTTATTTTCTTTAAAAGAATTTTACTGTGGATAATAAATATTTTCATTGAAAATAAATTAGTTTGGTTAATTTAATATTTCTTTTAAAATTTTGTTAAAACTTTCTAAGCGGCTTCTAATAAGCTGGTAACCAATATATCATTATATGGAATATTTATTAGCATATAAGTAGGAATTTTTTCAAAATCATAAATTGTTTTCATTCACCGAATTTATTTAAATTTTTGCGTCTATTATTCACTGCAAATATTTTGTCGTAAAAATGTTAGTTAACACTTCTGATAGTATTGTATTTTTATTCAAATTATAATCATCAGAAAGACAAATATTTATAGAAAAAAAAATTCAAGGAAAAAGTAATTTGAAACTAAAAAGTCATTATAACTGTTTATTCAGACCGAAGCATCACGGTGGGACGCAATATACAATATCCAAACTTACGTTTTTGCACATTTTGACAACGAAACATTACATTGTGTGTATGTAGCACAGCGCTTCAAATTGTATTACTATACAATTTCTTTGTTTATATAGGTACTATTGTTACATATCTACATTAAATATCATTTTTGACTAACAACCAGACTAAATATGATTAATGTAGCAATTCTCGTTAAGCTGACAAATTTTTGACTTTTGGTTTGACGTGCTACGCTGCGCTTTTGATGGGAGCTCCTTTAAATACCACTATACTTCTTTGATGGGAGCTCCTTTAGATACCACTATACTTCTTTGATGGGAGCTCCTTTAGATACCACTATACTTCTTTGATGGGAGTTCCTTTAGATACAACTATACTTCTTTGATGTGAACTCCTTTGGATACCACTATACTTCTTTGATGTGAGCTCCTTTAAATACAACTATTATACTTCTTTGATGTGAGCTCCTTTAAATACCACTATACTTCTTTGATGTGAGCTCCTTTAGATACCACTATACTTCTTTGGTGTGAGCTCCTTTAAATACCACTATACTTCTTTGATGTGAGCTCCTTTAGATACCACTGTACTTCTTTGATGTGAGCTCCTTTAAGTACCACTATACTTCTTTAATGTGAGCTCCTTTAGATACCACTGTACTTCTTTGGTGTGAGCTCCTTTAAATACCACAATACTTCTTCGATGAGACTCATTCAGTCTGAATAAACCATTATTTTTTTCAAGTTAGAGCGAATGTTAACATTTCACTTGTTTCTGAAATTTTAACATCTTTTTATCCTTACCTATTTATGTTTTAATTTTTATATTTGAACAATTAATTTTATTATTTTTCATACATACATTTTGTCAGTCAGTTACTTAAGGTGAAAACTGTTCATAATATAGAAAAATATGAAGATTTAATTTAATTCAATCATGGGAAAGATTGATTAACTTTAAATATTCTGGTTTAAACATTTTAAAACTTGATTTATCAGACTAATTGGCTATAAACTAATTGCTTCTATTAATTATAAACAAACAAACAATGACCAATTTTTTAATTTAAATTAAATTCATAGGTACTATATTTTAAACATTTTTATATCATTTAGATGGCAATTTTGCATATGTTCATTTAGAGATTTTAACACTTGTATTGCACCTTATAATAGTCTGGTATTGTTTTAGTTTTTACAGTTCATGCCATGAAATTTGTCTTTTAGTAAAGGCATATACCTATTCATTTTTCCTGCAGTAATATGTTTTGCAGTACCTTATTTGACAGGAGATTAAGTCGATAAATATAAAATACTTCTACAAATAACTGATAGTGATTTTTGTGCATTTGATAATAATGGTAACATTTCTAGTTTTATTTTCTATTGTTTAATTTATACAAATCCATTATGATGGATACCTATTTGAATATATTTAATGTAATCATTTTATTATAAATGATTATATTATGAAGGGTATTATTTATTTATTTTATACAACAATTTTTGATACCACGAAATATTTTATTAATGTAACAGTTGATTAGCAGATTTATTATAACATATTTATATTTAAATTTTTAATATATTTTTTTAATATTATAATACCTTTAATTATTAATTGCAAACGTTTTCAAGTATAATTAACATAGCTTTCTTAAATAAAAATATCGAATCCTTATTTTGACTTGCTGTAGCTCTATATGCTATAATATGTTTACTAAAATTAAGCATCGATTGGTGTTGTCTCCTGATACAAGTATTTAAAATAGAAAAAAAGTAATATAGCTGCAGCAAGATTATAAAGTTTTGCAATATTTTGATGTCCGTCCTATTCATGTACAGTGCATCTTATCAAAGAAAGTACTATTTTTTCTCTCTTAAAAAATTATATTCTATCAAACTGCTAGTTGCCCAGGGAAGTTTGATCCTTAATTAAAAATAGTATTTACTATTAATTTGGTAATACAGTAATAAAACGACTTTGCGAAATATTAACAAGAAATTTTAATTGATTTTAAGTTTTTGAACCTATACAGATAAAGCAGTCGTCATTACTACATTACTACATTCTCTATATAACAATGTGATTCGAAGTGTTACAGTGTTTCAAAAAATAAGATTACTTATTTATATTATTTTATTGCTTATTTCTAACATGTTTCCATCGTGTATACAAAATGGTTATTAAATTTTTTGAAATACATAAATTTATTTCTAATTTAATTAAAATAAATTAAAATGAAAATTAGGTAACATATGTATAACAAAATTGTGCTATTAAGATTTACATAATTTACAGTGCTTAAAAGCATTTACAATGAAGATTGAAAAATTATTGAATGATAACCACAATTCATTGTTATTGAAATGCTTCAGAGAGAACTCAGTAATATGCTCATGTTTCATGATTTTACGCGTAAAAAACGTTAAGCATCGAAAATTTACTAAAAGTTCTCTATACAGAGAATAATGAAACTGACATTGTCAACAACGTTTTGACAACCTGCGAATTATCTGAAAAGAGATCTATTGCTGCCAGGAGCTCATCATACAGATTACTGCAATTTGTCACATCACTACTAACAGAATATCGTCAATTAGGCATCAATTTAGGCCTTATTTGGAAGATTGCGAGTATCATTTTTTAATTAAAAACCACATGTCTTGAGTTCATCGAGATTATACTCGAGCGGAATATTTTATGCATATGACTGGAGTAGTGACTTCACTGCTGATCAGTTCGTTCATCGATATTTAACTACCACCAATGCTTTACTGTATATTTTATGTATTCAGTGGTTTATCCAAGTTATTGTGTAAGGTTGAACATGATTATTTCATTTTTGTCAGTAATTGAAATTGCTACATACAAATTTGGACATTCATACTTTTAAGGGAAAACTCCGCTTTTACGTAATTCCAATGACCAGCTATGCATTTCTATACCTGCCAATTCACTATAGGTCACGTAAAAGTTTGGAAAGAAATCAGACATAAGAACTATCCGTTGAAAAGGAAAAGTTCTATTTAAACCAAATTGAAAACAAATTCGAAACATTAAATTCTAATGTAAAGGAACATGACTCATGATGTGCTTTTTTTTACTATGTCTGAGTTGAACTGGATTGTTTCCAACATCTCGGTAATGATTAAATATTGTTTAATGACCTTTGCATGGAAACCAAAATAATGAGAGCATCTTGTGACACAAAATCATTAAAACTTATCTTCACCACTGGATTTTGGGGTAAATACTTGTCTTGGCGTTTAGGTGAATCAGTTAGAAAGTATAACACTTCACTTATAACAACTCCATACATGTTAGCATATCTTTTCAATTCCTATGTCTATACTTTGTCATCGTCTATCATACGTTGTACAGCTGAAAGATTTATCTTTTATTCTCTCTTTTTTAAATTTAAATAAATATAAAATAATCTTAATACAATGCGTGTATTATGGTATAGCGTACAAATTATAATAATTACTGGATGATTATGGTTTGATTTTTTTTTCAAAGAAGATCTTATTTTACGAATCTAATTAATTAGATGTAATAAAAAATGTATTAAGCTTTTATTGCATAAAATATTTACACCAACAAATTTAAAACATACATTTTACAAAGTTTCTTAATTTTAAAGTTAAAATTAACAATTTATTAAGATCTATACTATGGTATTATACAATATACACTTGTTAATATTTTCAAAACGAATCGTTTGACTCATTAAATATACTGTTAATCTAAAATTAAGTAAACTTATTAACTTAAAAAACCAAATAAGGCGAAGATAATAACGTTTTAATGAGTACAACGTACGTACAAATTTATTACAATATATCATATAGCTGTCAATATAACAATATGTCAATATGCACAATCTACAAATTTGTTATGAATGTATAGTTTTTCTCTTATATTTTATTGTAAATTCCAATTGATTGATCAATAAATGTTATGTTATTTTTTCTTATCTTTTACAAACATTTATGTTAATTTACACTTAATTGATATATTTCGAATATAAAGTCTAAATTATTCTAAATTGTATACAAACCCATTTAACAAAGACTATTTAGCCTTCTACATAATATATATATATAAACCGTCGCCTTTACAATGGCTTCATTGTTTTAGTTAAATGTGGTATGCGGTACACCAACAAAAAATTGATAAAAGTCATCAGAGCTCGTAACTCCTTATATTATTTGAGTATTGTTTAAGTAAAATAATAATTCTAAGCATGTTAAAATAAAATATCTGTTAATACTATTGAGACATTATATTCTTTATAAGTTATACACGCAGTTGTTATTTTTTTAATTCGCCAGTATAGGGTGTGTCATATATTGCATAAAAACTATAAAAATAGAATTAGTTTTTTTACTAATCTAAATGATGATTGTGATTTTTACTTTAGTATGCGTACACACAAGTATTATATTTATTCCGATGCTTTATTCCTTTTACAATATTTTTGACACACCCTGTATGATATAAGTTACAGAAACAAATAACACTATGAGGGTATTGAAATAGCAATTTATTATTTTAATATTACAATAATTTATAGTTATGGGCGTACCGTTTTTCTGATGTATTATATGCTCACCACTGCTTGTATTTGATACAAAAGTAATATGCTTTATATTACAAATGCTAATATCAACTTCTTTTGAACATGTCTATTTAAACATGAATATGCACATGTATATTAAATATTTTAAGTTGGGACACATAACTTACATAAATTATTGTGTAAACATTCATATTAAATAACTATGGTAACAATTATATATCTTCAAATTCAGTAAACTACATTAATTACACAATTATACATAATTTTACTATAAATAGTAAGTGGTGCGTTTCTTTCCATCAGGGGTGTATATATCCACTAAAGCTATAATCTAAGTAATAGTTATACTACTTGAAAATTTTGAAATTTGCAAAATATTACCAATTTAAAATTTTATATAGTCATTGAATATTTATTAAACTATATTTTATTTAGAAACATACTATATGATTCTTATTGTTTTCTAAGAGTATTCAATATAACAAATATTAAGAATTATCAGTCAAAAATGAGTATAAGATTAATTACAAGTGATTATTTTTTGACAGCTGAACTTGTCAGTAAATTAATTACTTTTGTTTCACTTACAACACACTGGAGATACACTAATATTTTATCCACTTTATTATAATTTTTGTCAGTTTAATTGTGATATACTATACATATATATGAATCTTTAAACAGTGTTGGCTATATTGGAATAATTGAATAAGCTAAACAGTGATTAATTATTTGTCCTGGTTTTTGTATATTTGTGTTTTTCATCTATAGTACATATGTATGTATTAAATAGTGTTACATTAATATTAGGTTTAGTTACTTGTATATATACATGTATATTTGTTTATCTATGTTGTTTCAGATAAAGTGTATGGTTAAATTTATAATGAAAAATATTAATTATTATTATTGTTATTTTTTTCAGTTAAATTTTTGGACATTGTACGTCCCTTCTGTGCACTTTTGCCAGAAATTTCAAAACCAGAAAGGAAAATTCAATTTCGAGAGAAAGTATTATGGACAGCTATTACACTGTTTATTTTCTTAGTTTGTTGTCAAATTCCATTGTTTGGAATTATGTCTACAGAATCTGCAGATCCTTTCTATTGGATGCGTGTTATCCTTGCATCAAATAGGGGGTCCTTGATGGAGCTTGGTATCTCTCCCATTGTGACCTCTGGATTGATTATGCAACTTCTTGCTGGAGTTAAGATTATTGAAGTTGGAGATACACCGAAAGATCGTGCATTGTTTAACGGAGCTCAAAAGTGTGAGTTTTTAATTTATTAATTATATTCACAAATGACGTTTTGTTTTACATACTACTTTAACATTTCATTTTTTAATTTGGTTATATTTACTTCTTTTTTTCAGTGTTTGGAATGGTAATTACAGTTGGCCAAGCAATGTTGTATGTGATGTCTGGAATGTACGGTATCCCTTCTGAATTGGGTGCTGGAGTTTGTTTATTAATTATTTTTCAGGTAAATTAATTTTTATATACAGTTTTCATTTAACTTTTCGTTATATGTTATTTTTTGTTATGATTGCAATTTTATTTGTAGTTGACATTTGCTGGCCTTTTGGTAATGATGCTCGATGAACTTTTGCAAAAAGGTTACGGGCTTGGATCTGGAATTTCTTTATTCATTGCAACTAATATTTGTGAGACGATTGTATGGAAAGCATTTAGCCCAACGACTGTCAATACTGGTCGAGGTGAGATATATGCTCTGAGAAAATGAATGTTTATAAATCAATGCATTTTTATAATTTAATAAATGTAATTTGATATTAAAAGAATTGAAAATTTAGATTCTTAATCTTCCTGTTCAAACATCATCAAATATAAGTAAAAATTCAAATAGTAGTCTGCATATATTTTCAAATCCTACTTTTTTCAGGAACCGAGTTTGAAGGTGCCATTATCTCCCTTTTCCATCTTTTGGCTACACGAACTGACAAAGTCCGAGCATTGCGTGAAGCTTTTTACAGGCAAAATCTGCCTAACCTCATGAATCTTCTCGCAACTGTAATGGTGTTTGCTATAGTCATATACTTCCAAGTGAGTTATTATTCTACATATCTAATTTAAGGACCCATAGTAATTGTTACCACCGTTAAAATTTACCGCTGTTAGTTTATCATTTGGATTTTTTTGGGCTGACCATTTCTAAATAATATTTTCTTAATTATGTACGTAAATTTGAATGGATGTAAATTCAACTTATGTAAGTACATAACTTTATTTCCGGTTGTAGACAATTTTTCCAATTTAGTAGAAATTAATTTTTCCTGTGTACTACTTCCACGTGTTTAAGGAGTGAATGCAAAAAAAACCATTTTCTACTAAATTAAAAATTGTTTTAGATGTATTCTAATATTTTTTCGATGTGATTGATTGTTTCTGCTCATAATACACTTTTCATCTCAATGCTCTTTGTATATTTTTCAAAAACTTGTAGCTCTTAAACTTAAGTGTAACATATAATATTTTATTCGTAGGTGTTTTATATAGTTTACTATTGACAAGATAACCATATCACGTTAACATATTTATAATGCTAAATTGTTCAGTATTCCAAAGTTGATTTTTAGAATATAAAGGTTGACTATTTCACTACTGGAATATACTTGTAGATATTTAAAGCTTTTTCTAAGTAAACAGTTTATTATTTTTCGCAATTTTAGAGAAATTAAGCTTGTCTGCATTCCTGTGTACTATTTCCACATGTTTGTGTTTCATAGAAGGAGTGAATGCAAGAACAAAAACCATTTTATAATACCGATTTTCTATTTTAAAGATTATATTTTAGATATGGTTAACATTTTTTGCTATAATTGATTGTTTCTGGTTCATTATCTGTTTTTCATTCGAATGCTCTTTGTAAATATTTCAAAATCGTTTGTAGCTGTTAACCTTAAGTGTAACATATAATATTTTATTCCTAGATGCATTTAATATATATTTTTTGACGTGATAACTATGTTGTCTTAACATATTTATAATGCTATATTTACATTGTTCAGTATTCCAAAATTCACTTTTAAAATACAATAAAGCTTGGCTATTTCATTACTAGAAAATACTTCATAAATATCTAGATTTTTTCTGTGTGGATATCTACTGTTTTAGCAAAATTTGATATATTTAAAAACTGAATATTTTGATTTAATACTTCAGGAATTCACCTTAATTAATAGTTAATTTAAGTTTTTCTTCTTTCCTATGTACTATTTACACTTTTTAGTGTATCACAGTAGAAGTGAATTCAAAATAACGTTTGTCTAATAAACATTTTTACTCGAAGATTTTTTTAAATGTTGTTTATAATTACATTTTCTAATTATTTATATTTTCTTTATAACATGTTTCTTTGGCCATAATATTTTTCATGTATACGTTCATGTGGTTTAGACTAATTTCTTGTTATTATCCCTTAATTTGAATTCTAATTATAGTCGTTAATTTGATTATTTAAAAACTATATGTATATACATTCTTGTGTACTGTTACTGCAAATTAAATTTTGTATGTCATAAAAGGATAGACAGACTTTTAATAAATTAGTTTATGTGGGTTACTTTTTATCTTTACAACGATGAATTTGTTTCATTTCAGGGCTTCCGCGTTGATCTTCCTATCAAGTCCGCTCGTTACCGAGGACAATATACTTCCTATCCTATTAAGCTTTTCTACACAAGCAATATTCCCATTATTCTGCAAAGTGCGCTTGTGTCTAACCTTTATGCTATATCTCAAGTAAGATTAAAATTATTTCCTATCCTAAACCAACGTGTCCGTCTATTAAATTGTTGTTTTAATAAAAAAGTTTAAATTACGAAGTGTAATAAATTTATTTGTTTTGATTATATGTAATAAGTGATGCTCAAATTTATTAAGTTTAATGTGTATTGTTTCCTTCGTTACAAAACACATCAGTGGTCATATATAATTTCATCGGAGAAACGCAGAATCAATGAAGATATTTAGTTACGAATATTGGTAACCTATTTAGTCCTGCCAAGCAGCATATTTGGACTTTTAGGTACCAATTTGAGCAACCAAGGTTATTGTACATTTTCTGAAAGCGTATGATCCTAGAATCATTTTGATGCATGATAACCTTCTGTAGAGAGTAGCATTCATGAGATACGGCCATTTTACTGATTTCCTATGTTAAAGAATAGGACACATTTCTGTTTTTGACTCAATTTTCACGAAAACGGGCATTAAAAAACTATTATAAATAAGTTTGAATACATTTATGCATATCATTTTGTTCCTGTAGGTGTTTTCTACACAATACAAGTAAAATTAGATGGATAAGGCATACCATTTCAATATTAGTATTAAAGCCTATTTTAGGCATATATTAGCTTGAGAACTAATATTCAAATCTTTATAGAAAACACTTACAGGAACAAAATGATATGCATAAATCTATTCAAACATATTAATAAGTTTTATTTTTTCTAAAATGTCCGTTTTCACGAAAATTGGGTCGAAATCATATAAATGTCTCCTATTCTTTAACATAGGAAATTAGTAAAATGACTGCATCTCATGACAGCTACTCTGCACAGGTTATCATGCATTTATGAAAACCTTAGTATAAGACCTTTAAAAAGATGTATAATAACCTTGGTTGCTCTCACTGGTACCAAAATACTCCTTGGCAGGACTAATTAAACAGCTTCATAGTTAATTCAGCGGTAGTCTTATTTGCGTAGTCTAATACGTTCATTCATTAGTAATAATTTTTTAGGCCTTTCAGGGCGCCTACCTCTTGACATCTCGTTTGTAATATGCCTTAGCATATTACTTTTGGGTGTTTTCTTTTGATCTTTTTTGGCGTTTAATACAAAGTGAAATAGTTGTAGTTGTTGATTATTATTATTCTGTTATTTTTACAGATGCTGGCCGCTAAATTCTCAGGCAATTTCTTTATCAATCTTTTGGGAATTTGGTCTGATTCAGATGGTCCTTCACGTTCTACTCCAGTTGGCGGTCTTTGCTATTATCTTTCACCACCAGAAACATTTACGCACATGCTGCGTGATCCAATCCATGGAGTCATCTATATTATTTTTATGTTAGGTAGTTGTGCTTTCTTCAGCAAGACCTGGATTGATGTATCTGGGTCAAGTGCCAAGGATGTTGCTAAGCAATTGAAGGAACAACAAATGGTCATGCGAGGTCATCGAGAAAAGTCTATGATTCATGAATTGAATCGTTATATTCCAACTGCTGCTGCATTTGGTGGTCTCTGTATTGGAGCACTTTCGGTATTGGCTGATTTCCTTGGTGAGAACAATATTTAAACAATTACACTTAATTAAATTAGCACCAGGTTATTTACTATATACCCTAATTTAGATTTGTTTGACGATTTTAGATTTATTGTCATCATGTTTTTATTAAAATGGGATATTTTTAGTTCTTTGTTTTACTTTACCGAAATTGCAGTAGGAATTTTTGCTAGTATTTTCTATAGAATCCTACTATCGGGATTTCAACAATATTTTTATTTAAGTTTGCATATATAAATTTATTTATTTATTTACAGGTGCCATCGGAAGTGGAACAGGTATCCTTTTGGCCGTGACAATCATTTATCAATATTTTGAAATATTCGTCAAGGAACAAAATGAAATGGGTGGCAGCATGAGCACATTGTTGTTCTAGACTATTTATTAAATGGTGTTTTCTGTTTTTATGTGACCAAAATGTGGGTAAATACAACTGTTTGATTACTCGCATAATCCACTTAAATTTAAGGATTATCTTAATTTGTCGCGTCGACTGGTTGTAAGAGCTACCTAAAATGGTACTTAAATGAGACTCAGTTTTCGTTCTGTAATTATTTAATAGTAGTGTATACCTACCATTTCTATTATCTCTGATGTTGTGACCTCGTTGTTTTGCTTTTTTGCCCGGTCGTAGGTTTTTGAATGTGCTTTTCCAATGTTATTTATTTCACCCATCATAATAAATTGATACTACACAGTAAATTATTCTCTTGAAGTAAAATTTTACGACATGATACTAAAGACCTATCTTATAATTATTCTTGAACTGTTCGATTGTACAGATCCTTACGAACTATTAAACAATTTGGAACGACAATGTTTTTTATTCTTGTGATTTATGGATCCTTTTAATAAGGTGGACCTGTTAAGATTTTATTGTGGTTAACCGCGATAAATACGGATGCTTTACAATAGTTTCGGTTACACTATAATGTACATGTTTTGCTAATTTTCGATTAATTTTATTTACATTACTATCATGACTTAGTCATTTTTACATAATATGCTGTGGCATTACAGTTTGCTAAAAATGATTTTTCATTTAAAGCAGTTTCGGAACATTACTTCGTAATTCCGCGTAATATTTTGAGGAATGCATTAATCTAGTTTAATTGAAATATATTTATATTCTAGTGATTATTCCGCAATCAGAGAGTACAGTTTCGGGGTTAGCTATATATTCATCATAACTGTAATTGGGGTATTAAATTGGTTTAAACTATATTTTATTGTATTATTCACTTGATAATATTTCTTCGGATACTCTGGTGTTCTTATGTTTACTTAGTGCTTCTAACTAGTTTTAATTATTGTTCAAATACATTTATTCCAGTATGTTGAGTTTGAAAAAAACATTTTCTCTTTATTTCAACTAGGGCCCAGAGATCTTAATCAATAGAGGCGGCGTGCCACGTAAAAATTCCGCAATAGGCAAATACATTTATTCCAGTATGTTGAGTTTGAAAAACATTTTACCTTTATTGCAACTAGGGCCCAGAGATCTTAATCAATAGAGGCGGCGTGCCACGTAAAAATTCCGCAAGAGGCAATTACGATATACAAAGCTGTTAAACTAATGCGGCAAATTTTGATATATTTAAAAGGATTTATATTTTTAAATCTGCACATTATTATTTCTTGCGAGTTATATTTAAAACAATTATTTTAATGGTTATTATAATGTTATATACATGACTGTAATCCAAAATGTACTTCCGAAATATTACAGTAATTAATAAATGCCTCTATGGTAGCTCCCAATAGAAATAACTTAATTCTCCGATGAAATCATTGTCGACCAGATTTTTCGACATGTTTTGTTTATTAAAATTAGAAAAACCCGACTAGACTAAAAAAAAGCAATCAAAGTCGTTATCAATAATTTGACACAACGCAAGCACTTCAATATGCCGAACTATAAAAATGCTTGTAGGAAAGCTAAAATAATCAGTGATAAACCACCCTGTGATTAGATTTAGTAAAAAAGATTTTTATTACTATTAATTTAAATTATTTACTTGAAATATCGACCGGTATGTTGCGCTTTCCTTAAATATTGTTTATAAAATAGTGAAGTCAAGGTTTTATTAAAAAATGATTTATTTCACAATTTTCTACTTGTAAAACACGATGTGTCACAATGATATTCAGAAAAATTATTCGCAATACGAACGTTGGCTCATGAGAAAAGTTGAATGAGAGAAAAAGCAGCTGAGAAATGGGAATGTCGAATAAAATGAGAAGAAAAGAGGGATTATCAAAACCTTTCGTTGATTATTTCATGTACTTGGCCTCATGCTCTGCTAGTATCTTAGCGGAAGCCTTGGCATTTAGAAATAGATCACAGACTTCTTCGATATGGTCGGGTTCTATCTCATCTTTACCAGAGATCTTTGCTATACGAGATGCTGGGTTGAGTAATTGAACTGCGTACCTAAAAAGTATATTTTATATATAAAAATGGAAGTCAGTATGTTCAACAACAAGTTAACTATTCTGATGTGAATGGTTAAGAATATATTTGTGCATGAAGTTCTATAAAAATTAATTACAAAGATAGTTTTATCTTGTTAGAAATATACTATCAACTACAGAATATTGAGATTATTTAATATATACTACACATAAGTTATTATTATAAGTTTAATAAATTTTAAATTAATGACTACAGGGTGTATAGTTTATAAAGGGTCTAAAGTTTATAATTGTAACAAAGTTATAATTTAAAGTAAAACACAAAAAGCATGTGTTTAATTAAGTCTGCTACGTTTCAAAATTAATTTTTAGATAGGTACTATTTTATCTACATTAAATTAGAATAGAATTTCAGCAATATTACAAAATGAATAATATTATATTTTGAACGTTAAACACTAATATAATATACATACACATGCACAGGGAAACAAAATATTTACTGTCTTGTATATATATATATCTATTTTAAATAGGCTTGTTCAGATTTTAACGTGTCTAACCACTGCCAGGAACATATAAATAATCATTATAGACTGGACAAA